>BMAO01030025.1:0-15723 GCA_019973975.1 Trichonephila clavata
GGAAAACGTAACATATATTTTTTTCTCGCCTCGAACAGCCTTTCAGAATCTGTAAAGTTTTTGTTCGTGGGTCCGATAACAAAAAAGTTGCGTCTTCGGAAAGGGTCATTTTCCTCATTAAAATTCGAAAAATTTAATTTTTTTCAAACCTGAATAAAAAAAAAAGTTTCACAGATACAGGAAAACGTAACATATATTTTTTTCTCGCCTCGAACAGCCCTTTCAGAATCTGTAAAGTTTTTGTTCGTGGGTCCAATAACAAAAAAGTTGTGTCCTCGGATAGGGTCATTTTCCTCATTAAAATTCGAAAAATTTATTTTTTTTCAAAACTGAATAAAAAAAAAAAGTTTTATAGATACAGGAAAACTAACATATATTTTTTCTCGCCTCGAACAGCTCTTTCAGAATCTGTAAAGTTTTTGTTCGTGGGTCCAATAACAAAAAAGTTGTGTCCTCGGAAAAGGTCATTTCCCTCGTGAAAAATTCCAAAATTTTAAATGTTTTCAAACCTGAATAAAAAAAAAAGTGTCAGAGATACAGGAAAACTCAACATATATTTTTTTCTCGCCTCGAATAGATCTTTCAGAATCTGCAAAGTTTACGTCAGTGGGACGAATAACAAAAAAGTTGTGCGAGGAGCAAGGGTCCTCTCTTTAGTGAAAAATCGAAAAATCCGACGCTTCGGAGAGCCCCCGACGGAAAAGTTGCGGCGGCATCGGGAAAAGGACTCGAAATTCGGAAAGGGCGCACCCGGTTCCACCCGGGGTGCGGATTCGGCGCGTTTCGGACGGCCGCCGGGGATCCAAGTCGTCACGTGGGCGTGGTGCGGAAGCGCGGAGCACCGGAGTCCCTCCGTTTCGCTCCTTTCGACCCGCCGCACGGTTCCCTTCCTCTTTTCTTCCATTCCCGCGCTTCCGGAGACCTCTCCCGATCCTTTCGGGACGTTTCTTCCATCCCTACTTTTTAAAAAAAATTTCAGAGATTTTTTTTTCCGACCCGAATAAAAAAGAAAGTTACGGAGCCGTACTCGAAAAAAGTACATGCTCGTCTTCGTCTCGGCGAGTTCTTTCGGGATACGTAAAGATCGATTCGTTCGGTGCGATAGGTAAAGAGCAGCGCGCGGAGCAAGGGTCGTTTTTCCGGAGGAAATTCGGAAAAATTCCGGGTCGCTTCAAAGTCCATCGAAGGAGAGAGTTTCGGAGCTAGGTGCGAAAACGGCACGTCGGCGTCTTCGTCTCGTCGAGGCCTTTTCGAATCTGTAAAGAACAATTCGCGGAAACCGACGGCGTGAAATTGGCTCGCGGAGAGAGGGTCTTTTTTCTCCGGAAAATTCGAAAAACTTCAATGTTTTTTCCGACCCCTTTTCCGACGAGCTACGCTTCGAAAAGGTACACCATAGTCTTCGTCTCGGCGAGTTCTTTCTGAATCTGTAAAGATCAATCACCGGAAACCGATGAGTAAAAAGCGGCGCACGGAGCGAGGGTCTTTTTGGTCGAGAAAATTCGAAAAAATTAGACGTTTTTTCGAACCGATGTAAAAAAAAAACTTACGGAGCTACGTGCGAAAACGACACACGGCCGTCTTCGTCTCGAGGAGTTCTTTCGGAATCTGCGGATTTCGAGTCCGGGAACAGAGCCGTTCGAAGGGCGCGATTTTTCGAAGGGAGCGCCCTCCCTTCGAAATTCCTTCGAAAATCGATAAAAAAAAAAGTTACGGAGCCACGACCGAAACCGAGATATCTTTTTCTTCTCCTCGGCGAGCTCTACCTTCCGAGGCGAAATTCGAGAGCGGGGCGTTAAAAAAATTTCGTTTTCGGAAAAAAAAATCGGACCCCGCTGGTTCGAACCCCGCCGACCCGAACCGGGGCGCCTCGAAACTTCGAAATCCGGCGTTCCGGAGGGCGAAATGAAAAGTCCGGACGGCGAAAGGGCGCCGAGTTTGAAAAAAAAAAAAAAAAATCGAAGCGATCCGATTCGCGGGCCCCGGAGTCGAAGGACCCGGGCGGGACCCTTCGAGAAAAAGTATCCCGTTCCTCGAAACGCACCCGAAATGGGTCCTTTTCGGAAATTTCCGACAGGGAGGGGGCGTGGCACTCGGTCTCCGAAATTCCCCGCCGTGCCGGACATCAGGACGACGGAATTCAGTCCGGAAGATATTCGGGAATACCTGTCGAGTTTTTTTCTTTTTTTCTTCCATTTCTCGAAGGCGGGAAACCTTCCGCCCTCGATAACTCCCGAAATTGCGATCCGATTCTCTCGAAATTAACTTCTTTCGAATCGTCTCGGCGAGAGGATTCCGAAAACGTGTCGGTCGAGGTTCGGGTCTCGAACGCGAGACCCTCGCCGGGGGGGCCCCTTTTTCGCTCCGAACCGCACAACTCGCGAACCCGCGGGAATTTTCTTTTAAAAAAATTCACGCGGGTGGGTCCCGGGGGGACGCCTCCCCGTGGCGAGTTTCGGAGCGCTGCGCCCCGCGGCGCCCCGGCGAAAAAACGGGAAAGGAACGCGAATTCGGCGGGCCCGGGAGCGCGAACCGACCGGAATTTCGGAATTCGAACGCCGGGACCGCGTTCGCCCGGTCGGGATCTACCCGAATCTGGAGTTTCGGGACGATCCCGCGAGCGGTCCCGTTTTTATTCGGGAAAGAGTGTATTTTTTTTTTATTTGCAGGGGCGGCGAAACGCGGTTTTCCCGCCGTATCTCGAGAACTCGCTCGAATATCCTCGAACAAAAAATATGTCCGTGAAGCCCCGAGGGAGCCGCGTCGAACGAGTGCCCTTTCGGACCTCGAGTCGATCGCAGCGCCCCCTGCGCGGGTTTTTCGGGTTTTTACGATTTAATTCGTGGGGCGCAAACTTACGGGAATTTTTTTTTTCGGACCCCGCCGTCGCGCAGGGGTCCTCCGGGAGCACCCGCCGAAAAAAACAGGAGGTCCCAGCTCTCGTTTTTAGGTCCGCGGCACGGCCCGGAAGTGCGAAAACGGCGCACCCGGTGGCGCCCCTGCATCGCGCGTCGGCCGCGTTTCCGCACCGGGAGGTTCGAGCCCGCACCGGGAGCACCCCGCGGCCCGAAAACGGGGCGGATCGGGCGGACTCCGGGTCCGCTTCGGGGCGCGCCCCTATTCGTAGGTCGCATTCCACTCCTTCGGGGGGCTTAAAAAAAAAAGTTTTCGATTTAAAATCGAGAACGAAACATTTTCTAAGTCCCCCGGACGTGCTCTCTCGGAATACGCGAGAATCGTTCGGAAAGTCGGGTCCGAAAAAAAACACGCGGCCTCCGACGACGGAATGGTAGCATTTTTTCGACGGAACACCGGAGCCGAGCTTCGGGACTTAGAAAAAATTCGCGAATTTCGGAAATATCGGAATAAAAAAAAAAGTTACCGATCGATTTCGACGAAAGGCAGCTCAATCGATGCGTGTCGACGAGGACCGTCTTTTCGTACCCCATTTTCGAAGTTAGACCCTTTTTACGGGAGTTATTCGAAAACGTTGCGTTTCGATTTTGGACTTAGAAAAAATTCGCGAAATTTCGAAATTCGCGAATAAAAAAAAAAGTTCTCAATTTATTTCTACGAAAGGCACCTCCGTCGATGCGTGTCGACCGGGTCTATCGTCCGACACCCGATTCACGAAATTAGACCCTTTTTTCCGGGAGTTATTCGAAAACGTTGCGTTTCGAACCCGGGACTTTGAAATTTTCGCGACATTTCGAAAAACCTCCTCCGCCCGTAAAACGCGAACCGAACGAGTCACGGGCTCTAATTTTCTTAGGCGGGTAGGTCCCGTCGAGAGGAACCCGAAAATACGAGATTCGGGATCCTGGCCCCGAATCCGGGCCCGCTACGAGGTGGGCCCCGAAAACGCTCCCGGGCCCCCAGATCGCGAACGGGCGTCCCGGGACGCACAAGAAATTTATCTCGGGTAGAACTCGACGCCGCCCGCTTCCCCAGCGATTTTCGGAGCCCTGCCCGCAACGGGGGGCCCCGTGGAAAAAGGGGCCCGAGGTCGCCTTCGGGAGGCCGGGGACCCGAAAGTTGACGGAATTTCGGAATTCCGATTTCGGATTCGAGCTCGTCTCGCCGAGACGGACCGGAATCTGGATTTCCGGGAAGATCCCGCGAGCGGTTCCGAAATTAAGAGCGGGAGAAGGTGTTTTTTTTTTATTTTCCGGGACCGGAAATCGCGGTTTTTCCGCCCTGTCCGGAGAACCGTTCCGAATGGGGAAGAGAGGACGACGTGCCGGGACGGCCCCGTAGGTGCCGCGTCGGAAGAGCTCCTTTCCGGTTCCGGGAGTCGACCGCAGCGCCCCCTGCGTCCGTTTATCCCGTTTTTTTCCCATTTTTCCCGGAGGGCGAACCCGCGGGATTTCCGTTTTTTCGACCCCGGGGTCGAGCGGGGGACCGCCCGAGGAGCCCTCCGAAAAAAATTCGGGGTCCCGGCGGGTCGTTTTCGTCGTTTCGGAGAGTGCGGAAATCGAAAGAAAAAAAAATTTTCGAATTTCTCCGGAGCGGTCCGAAAAAAAAAATTTTCGATCTAAAATTAAGAAAAAAACCTCTTTTTCATCGCCTCTCCGAGTTCTTTCCGAATCTGCAAAATTTATTGGCTTGAGACTCTTAGGTAAAAAGTTGTGTCCTCGGAAAGGGTCATTTTCCTCAGGAAAATTCGAAAAAATTCATTTTTTTCAAAAATCAATAAAAAAAAAAGTTTCGCAGATACAAGAAAACTCAACATATATTTTTTCCTCGCCTCGAACAGCCCTTTCAGAAACTTTAAAGTTTACGTTCTTGGATCTAATAGTTAAAAAGTTGTGTCCTTGGAAATGGTCATTTTTCTCACGTAAAATTCGAAAAATTTATTTTTTTTCAAACCTGAATAAAAAAAAAAGTTTCAGAGATACAGGAAAACGTAACATATATTTTTTTCTCGCCTCGAACAGCCCTTTCAGAATCTGCAAAGTTTTAGTTCGTGGGTATAATAACAAAAAAGTTGTCTCCTCGGATAGGGTCATTTTCCTCATGAAAATTCGAAAAAATTAATTTTCTTTCAAACCTGAATAAAAAAAAAAGTTTCACAGATACAGGAAAACGTAACATATATTTTTTTCTCGCCTCGAACAGCCCTTTCAGAATCTGTAAAGTTTTTGTTCGTGGGTCCGATAACAAAAAAGTTGCGTCTTCGGAAAGGGTCATTTTCCTCATTAAAATTCGAAAAATTTAATTTTTTTCAAACCTGAATAAAAAAAAAAGTTTCACAGATACGGGAAAACGTAACATATATTTTTTTCTCGCCTCGAACAGCCCTTTCGGAATCTGTAAAGTTTTTGTTCGTGGGTCCGATAACAAAAAAGTTGTGTCCTTGGAAATGGTCATTTTCCTCATTAAAATTCGAAAAATTTAATTTTTTTCAAACCTGAATACAAAAAAAAGTTTCACAGATACAGGAAAACTCAACATATATTTTTTTCTCGCCTCGAACAGCTCTTTCAGAATCTGTAAAGTTTTTGTTCGTGGGTCCAATAACAAAAAAGTTGTGTCCTTGGAAATGGTCATTTTCCTCATTAAAATTAGAAAAATTTAATTTTTTTCAAACCTGAATAAAAAAAAAAGTTTCATAGATACAGGAAAACGTAACATATATTTTTTTCTCGCCTCGAACAGCCCTTTCAGAATCTGTAAAGTGTTTGTTCGTGGGTCTAATAACAAAAAAGTTGTGTCCTCGGAAAAGGTCATTTTTCTCACGTAAAATCCAAAATTTTAATTTTCTTTCAAATTTGAATAAAAAAAAAAGTTTCACAGATACAAGAAAACTCAACATATATTTTTTTCTCGCCTCGAACAGCCCTTTCAGAATCTGTAAAGTTTATGTTCGTGGGTCCAATAACAAAAAAGTTGTGTCCTCGGAAAAGGTCATTTCCCTCGTGAAAAATTCCAAAATTTTAAATGTTTTCAAACCTGAATAAAAAAAAAAGTTTCACAGATACAGGAAAACGTAACATATATTTTTTTCTCGCCTCGAACAGCCCTTTCAGAATCTGTAAAGTTTTTGTTCGTGGGTCCAATAACAAAAAAGTTGTCTCCTCGGATAGGGTCATTTTCCTCATTAAAATTCGAAAAATTTAATTTTCTTTCAAACCTGAATAAAAAAAAAAGTTTCACAGATACAGGAAAACGTAACATATATTTTTTTCTCGCCTCGAACAGCCCTTTCAGAATCTGTAAAGTTTTTGTTCGTGGGTCCGATAACAAAAAAGTTGCGTCTTCGGAAAGGGTCATTTTCCTCATTAAAATTCGAAAAATTTAATTTTTTTCAAACCTGAATAAAAAAAAAAGTTTCACAGATACAGGAAAACGTAACATATATTTTTTTCTCGCCTCGAACAGCCCTTTCAGAATCTGTAAAGTTTATGTTCGTGGGTCCAATAACAAAAAAGTTGTGTCCTGGGAAATGGTCATTTTCCTCATTAAAATTCGAAAAATTTAATTTTTTTTTCAAAAATTAATAAAAAAAAAAGTTTCATAGATACAGGAAAACTCAACATATATTTTTTTCTCGCCTCGAACAGCCCTTTCAGAATCTGTAAAGTTTTTGTTCGTGGGTCCAATAACAAAAAAGTTGTCTCCTCGGATAGGGTCATTTTCATCATTAAAATTCGAAAAATTTATTTTTTTTCAAACCTGAATAAAAAAAAAAAGTTTTATAGATACAGGAAAACGTAACATATATTTTTCTCTCGCCTCGAACAGCCCTTTCAGAATCTGTAAAGTTTTTGTTCGTGGGTCCAATAACAAAAAAGTTGTGTCCTCGGATAGGGTCATTTTCCTCATTAAAATTAGAAAAATTCATTTTTTTCAAAAATTAATAAAAAAAAAAAGTTTCATAGATACAGGAAAACTCAACATATATTTTTTTCTCGCCTCGAACAGCCCTTTCAGAATCTGTAAAGTTTATGTTCGTGGGTCCAATAACAAAAAAGTTGTGTCCTCGGAAAAGGTCATTTCCCTCGTGAAAAATTCCAAAATTTTAAATGTTTTCAAACCTGAATAAAAAAAAAAGTTTCAGAGATACAGGAAAACTCAACATATATTTTTTTCTCGCCTCGAATAGATCTTTCAGAATCTGCAAAGTTTACGTCAGTGGGACGAATAACAAAAAAGTTGTGCGAGGAGCAAGTGTCCTCTCTTTAGTGAAAAATCGAAAAATCCGACGCTTCGGAGAGCCCCCGACGGAAAAGTTGCGGCGGCATCGGGAAAAGGACCCGAAATTCGGAAAGGGCGCACCCGGTTCCACCCGGGGTGCGGATTCGGCGCGTTTCGGACGGCCGCCGGGGATCCAAGTCGTCACGTGGGCGTGGTGCGGAAGCGCGGAGCACCGGAGTCCCTCCGTTTCGCTCCTTTCGACCCGCCGCACGGTTCCCTTCCTCTTTTCTTCCATTCCCGCGCTTCCGGAGACCTCTCCCGATCCTTTCGGGACGTTTCTTCCATCCCTACTTTTTAAAAAAAATTTCAGAGATTTTTTTTCCCGACCCGAATAAAAAAGAAAGTTACGGAGCCGTACTCGAAAAAAGTACATGCTCGTCTTCGTCTCGGCGAGTTCTTTCGGGATACGTAAAGATCGATTCGTTCGGTGCGATAGGTAAAGAGCAGCGCGCGGAGCAAGGGTCGTTTTTCCGGAGGAAATTCGGAAAAATTCCGGGTCGCTTCAAAGTCCATCGAAGGAGAGAGTTTCGGAGCTAGGTGCGAAAACGGCACGTCGGCGTCTTCGTCTCGTCGAGGCCTTTTCGAATCTGTAAAGAACAATTCGCGGAAACCGACGGCGTGAAATTGGCTCGCGGAGAGAGGGTCTTTTTTCTCCGGAAAATTCGAAAAACTTCAATGTTTTTTCCGACCCCTTTTCCGACGAGCTACGCTTCGAAAAGGTACACCATAGTCTTCGTCTCGGCGAGTTCTTTCTGAATCTGTAAAGTTTAATCACCGGAAACCGATGAGTAAAAAGCGGCGCACGGAGCGAGGGTCTTTTCGGTCGAGAAAATTCGAAAAAATTAGACGTTTTTTCAAACCGATGTAAAAAAAAAACTTACGGAGCTACGCGCGAAAACGACACACGGCCGTCTTCGTCTCGAGGAGTTCTTTCGGAATCTGCGGATTTCGAGTCCGGGAACCGAGCCGTTCGAAGGGCGCGATTTTTCGAAGGGAGCGCCCTCCCTTCGAAATTCCTTCGAAAATCGATAAAAAAAAAAGTTACGGAGCCACGACCGAAACCGAGATATCTTTTTCTTCTCCTCGGCGAGCTCTACCTTCCGAGGCGAAATTCGAGAGCGGGGCGTTAAAAAAATTTCGTTTTCGGAAAAAAAAATCCGACCCCGCTGGTTCGAACCCCGCCGACCCGAACCGGGGCGCCTCGAAACTTCGAAATCCGGCGTTCCGGAGGGCGAAATGAAAAGTCCGGACGGCGAAAGGGCGCCGAGTTTGAAAAAAAAAAAAAAAAATCGAAGCGATCCGATTCGCGGGCCCCGGAGTCGAAGGACCCGGTCGGGACCCTTCGAGAAAAAGTATCCCGTTCCTCGAAACGCACCCGAAATGGGTCCTTTTCGGAAATTTCCCACAGGGAGGGGGCGTGGCACTCGGTCTCCGAAATTCCCCGCCGTGCCGGACATCAGGACGACGGAATTCAGTCCGGAAGATATTCGGGAATACCTGTCGAGTTTTTTTCTTTTTTTCTTCCATTTCTCGAAGGCGGGAAACCTTCCGCGCTCGATAACTCCCGAAATTGCGATCCGATTCTCTCGAAATTAACTTCTTTCGAATCGTCTCGGCGAGAGGATTCCGAAAACGTGTCGGTCGAGGTTCGGGTCTCGAACGCGAGACCCTCGCCGGGGGGGCCCCTTTTTCGCTCCGAACCGCACAACTCGCGAACCCGCGGGAATTTTCTTTTAAAAAAATTCACGCGGGTGGGTCCCGGGGGGACGCCTCCCCGTGGCGAGTTTCGGAGCGCTGCGCCCCACGGCGCCCCGGCGAAAAAATGGGAAAGGAACGCGAATTCGGCGGGCCCGGGCGCGCGAACCGACCGGAATTTCGGAATTCGAACGCCGGGACCGCGTTCGCCCGGTCGGGATCTACCCGAATCTGGAGTTTCGGGACGATCCCGCGAGCGGTCCCGTTTTTATTCGGGAAAGAGTGTATTTTTTTTTTATTTGCAGGGGCGGCGAAACGCGGTTTTCCCGCCGTATCTCGAGAACTCGCTCGAATATCCTCGAACAAAAAATATGTCCGTGAAGCCCCGAGGGAGCCGCGTCGAACGAGTGCCCTTTCGGACCCTCGAGTCGATCGCAGCGCCCCCTGCGCGGCTTTATCCGGGTTTTACGATTTAATTCGTGGGGCGCAAACTTACGGGAATTTTTTTTTTCGGACCCCGCCGTCGCGCAGGGGTCCTCCGGGAGCACCCGCCGAAAAAAACAGGAGGTCCCAGCTCTCTTTTTTGGGTCCGCGGCACGGCCCGGAAGTGCGAAAACGGCGCACCCGGTGGCGCCCCTGCATCGCGCGTCGGCCGCGTTTCCGCACCGGGAGGTTCGAGCCCGCACCGGGAGCACCCCGCGGCCCGAAAACGGGGCGGATCGGGCGGACTCCGGGTCCGCTTCGGGGCGCGCCCCTATTCGTAGGTCGCATTCCACTCCTTCGGGGGGCCTAAAAAAAAAAGTTTTCGATTTAAAATCGAGAACGAAACATTTTCTAAGTCCCCCGGACGTGCTCTCTCGGAATACGCGAGAATCGTTCGGAAAGTCGGGTCCGAAAAAAAACACGCGGCCTCCGACGACGGAATGGTAGCATTTTTTCGACGGAACACCGGAGCCGAGCTTCGGGACTTAGAAAAAATTCGCGAATTTCGGAAATATCGGAATAAAAAAAAAAGTTACCGATCGATTTCTACGAAAGGCAGCTCAATCGATGCGTGTCGACGAGGACCGTCTTTTAGTACCCCATTTTCGAAGTTAGACCCTTTTTTCCGGGAGTTATTCGAAAACGTTGCGTTTCGATTTTGGACTTAGAAAAAATTCGCGAAATTTCGAAATTCGCGAATAAAAAAAAAAGTTCTCAATTTATTTCTACGAAAGGCACCTCCGTCGATGCGTGTCGACCGGGTCTATCGTCCGACACCCGATTCACGAAATTAGACCCTTTCTTCCGGGAGTTATTCGAAAACGTTGCGTTTCGAACCCGGGACTTTGAAATTTTCGCGACATTTCGAAAAACCTCCTCCGCCCGTAAAACGCGAACCGAACGAGTCACGGGCTCTAATCTTCGCAGGCGGGTAGGTCCCGTCGAGAGGAACCCGAAAATACGAGATTCGGGATCCTGGCCCCGAATCCGGGCCCGCTACGAGGTGGGCCCCGAAAACGCTCCCGGGCCCCCAGATCGCGAACGGGCGTCCCGGGACGCACGAGAAATTTATCTCGGGTAGAACTCGACGCCGCCCGCTTCCCCAGCGATTTTCGGAGCCCTGCCCGCAACGGGGGGCCCCGTGGAAAAAGGGGCCCGAGGTCGCCTTCGG
This sequence comes from Trichonephila clavata, assembly GCA_019973975.1. NCBI lineage: Eukaryota > Metazoa > Arthropoda > Arachnida > Araneae > Nephilidae > Trichonephila > Trichonephila clavata. The sequence continues at coordinate 10,547 of BMAO01030025.1, forward strand.
GAGGCCGGGGACCCGAAAGTTGACGGAATTTCGGAATTCCGATTTCGGATTCGAGCTCGTCTCGCCGAGACGGACCGGAATCTGGATTTCCGGGAAGATCCCGCGAGCGGTTCCGAAATTAAGAGCGGGAGAAGGTGTTTTTTTTTTATTTTCCGGGACCGGAAATCGCGGTTTTTCCGCCCTGTCCGGAGAACCGTTCCGAATGGGGAAGAGAGGACGACGTGCCGGGACGGCCCCGTAGGTGCCGCGTCGGAAGAGCTCCTTTCCGGTTCCGGGAGTCGACCGCAGCGCCCCCTGCGTCCGTTTTTCCCGTTTTTTTCCCATTTTTCCCGGAGGGCGAACCCGCGGGATTTCCGTTTTTTCGACCCCGGGGTCGAGCGGGGGACCGCCCGAGGAGCCCTCCGAAAAAAATTCGGGGTCCCGGCGGGTCGTTTTCGTCGTTTCGGAGAGTGCGGAAATCGAAAGAAAAAAAAATTTCGAATTTCTCCGGAGCGGTCCGAAAAAAAAAATTTTCGATCTAAAATTAAGAAAAAAACCTCTTTTTCCTCGCCTCGCCGAGATCTTTCCGAATCTGCAAAATTTATTGGCTTGAGACTCTTAGGTAAAAAGTTGTGTCCTCGGAAAGGGTCATTTTCCTCAGGAAAATTCGAAAAAATTCATTTTTTTCAAAAATCAATAAAAAAAAAAGTTTCGCAGATACAAGAAAACGTAACATATATTTTTTCCTCGCCTCGAACAGCCCTTTCAGAAACTTTAAAGTTTACGTTCTTGGATCTAATAGTTAAAAAGTTGTGTCCTTGGAAATGGTCATTTTTCTCACGTAAAATTCGAAAAATTTATTTTTTTTCAAACCTGAATAAAAAAAAAAGTTTCAGAGATACAGGAAAACGTAACATATATTTTTTTCTCGCCTCGAACAGCCCTTTCAGAATCTGCAAAGTTTTAGTTCGTGGGTATAATAACAAAAAAGTTGTCTCCTCGGATAGGGTCATTTTCCTCATGAAAATTCGAAAAAATTAATTTTCTTTCAAACCTGAATAAAAAAAAAAGTTTCACAGATACAGGAAAACGTAACATATATTTTTTTCTCGCCTCGAACAGCCCTTTCAGAATCTGTAAAGTTTTTGTTCGTGGGTCCGATAACAAAAAAGTTGCGTCTTCGGAAAGGGTCATTTTCCTCATTAAAATTCGAAAAATTTAATTTTTTTCAAACCTGAATAAAAAAAAAAGTTTCACAGATACGGGAAAACGTAACATATATTTTTTTCTCGCCTCGAACAGCCCTTTCGGAATCTGTAAAGTTTTTGTTCGTGGGTCCGATAACAAAAAAGTTGTGTCCTTGGAAATGGTCATTTTCCTCATTAAAATTCGAAAAATTTAATTTTTTTCAAACCTGAATACAAAAAAAAGTTTCACAGATACAGGAAAACTCAACATATATTTTTTTCTCGCCTCGAACAGCTCTTTCAGAATCTGTAAAGTTTTTGTTCGTGGGTCCAATAACAAAAAAGTTGTGTCCTTGGAAATGGTCATTTTCCTCATTAAAATTAGAAAAATTTAATTTTTTTCAAACCTGAATAAAAAAAAAAGTTTCATAGATACAGGAAAACGTAACATATATTTTTTTCTCGCCTCGAACAGCCCTTTCAGAATCTGTAAAGTGTTTGTTCGTGGGTCTAATAACAAAAAAGTTGTGTCCTCGGAAAAGGTCATTTTTCTCACGTAAAATCCAAAATTTTAATTTTCTTTCAAATTTGAATAAAAAAAAAAGTTTCACAGATACAAGAAAACTCAACATATATTTTTTTCTCGCCTCGAACAGCCCTTTCAGAATCTGTAAAGTTTATGTTCGTGGGTCCAATAACAAAAAAGTTGTGTCCTCGGAAAAGGTCATTTCCCTCGTGAAAAATTCCAAAATTTTAAATGTTTTCAAACCTGAATAAAAAAAAAAGTTTCACAGATACAGGAAAACGTAACATATATTTTTTTCTCGCCTCGAACAGCCCTTTCAGAATCTGTAAAGTTTTTGTTCGTGGGTCCAATAACAAAAAAGTTGTCTCCTCGGATAGGGTCATTTTCCTCATTAAAATTCGAAAAATTTAATTTTCTTTCAAACCTGAATAAAAAAAAAAGTTTCACAGATACAGGAAAACGTAACATATATTTTTTTCTCGCCTCGAACAGCCCTTTCAGAATCTGTAAAGTTTTTGTTCGTGGGTCCGATAACAAAAAAGTTGCGTCTTCGGAAAGGGTCATTTTCCTCATTAAAATTCGAAAAATTTCATTTTTTTCAAACCTGAATAAAAAAAAAAGTTTCACAGATACAGGAAAACGTAACATATATTTTTTTCTCGCCTCGAACAGCCCTTTCAGAATCTGTAAAGTTTATGTTCGTGGGTCCAATAACAAAAAAGTTGTGTCCTGGGAAATGGTCATTTTCCTCATTAAAATTCGAAAAATTTAATTTTTTTTTCAAAAATTAATAAAAAAAAAGTTTCACAGATACAGGAAAACTCAACATATATTTTTTTCTCGCCTCGAACAGCCCTTTCAGAATCTGTAAAGTTTTTGTTCGTGGGTCCAATAACAAAAAAGTTGTCTCCTCGGATAGGGTCATTTTCCTCATTAAAATTCGAAAAATTTATTTTTTTTCAAACCTGAATAAAAAAAAAAAGTTTTATAGATACAGGAAAACGTAACATATATTTTTCTCTCGCCTCGAACAGCCCTTTCAGAATCTGTAAAGTTTTTGTTCGTGGGTCCAATAACAAAAAAGTTGTGTCCTCGGATAGGGTCATTTTCCTCATTAAAATTAGAAAAATTCATTTTTTTCAAAAATTAATAAAAAAAAAAAGTTTCATAGATACAGGAAAACTCAACATATATTTTTTTCTCGCCTCGAACAGCCCTTTCAGAATCTGTAAAGTTTATGTTCGTGGGTCCAATAACAAAAAAGTTGTGTCCTCGGAAAAGGTCATTTCCCTCGTGAAAAATTCCAAAATTTTAAATGTTTTCAAACCTGAATAAAAAAAAAAGTGTCAGAGATACAGGAAAACTCAACATATATTTTTTTCTCGCCTCGAATAGATCTTTCAGAATCTGCAAAGTTTACGTCAGTGGGACGAATAACAAAAAAGTTGTGCGAGGAGCAAGTGTCCTCTCTTTAGTGAAAAATCGAAAAATCCGACGCTTCGGAGAGCCCCCGACGGAAAAGTTGCGGCGGCATCGGGAAAAGGACCGGAAATTCGGAAAGGGCGCACCCGGTTCCACCCGGGGTGCGGATTCGGCGCGTTTCGGACGGCCGCCGGGGATCCAAGTCGTCACGTGGGCGTGGTGCGGAAGCGCGGAGCACCGGAGTCCCTCCGTTTCGCTCCTTTCGACCCGCCGCACGGTTCCCTTCCTCTTTTCTTCCATTCCCGCGCTTCCGGAGACCTCTCCCGATCCTTTCGGGACGTTTCTTCCATCCCTACTTTTTAAAAAAAATTTCAGAGATTTTTTTTTCCGACCCGAATAAAAAAGAAAGTTACGGAGCCGTACTCGAAAAAAGTACATGCTCGTCTTCGTCTCGGCGAGTTCTTTCGGGATACGTAAAGATCGATTCGTTCGGTGCGATAGGTAAAGAGCAGCGCGCGGAGCAAGGGTCGTTTTTCCGGAGGAAATTCGGAAAAATTCCGGGTCGCTTCAAAGTCCATCGAAGGAGAGAGTTTCGGAGCTAGGTGCGAAAACGGCACGTCGGCGTCTTCGTCTCGTCGAGGCCTTTTCGAATCTGTAAAGAACAATTCGCGGAAACCGACGGCGTGAAATTGGCTCGCGGAGAGAGGGTCTTTTTTCTCCGGAAAATTCGAAAAACTTCAATGTTTTTTCCGACCCCTTTTCCGACGAGCTACGCTTCGAAAAGGTACACCATAGTCTTCGTCTCGGCGAGTTCTTTCTGAATCTGTAAAGATCAATCACCGGAAACCGATGAGTAAAAAGCGGCGCACGGAGCGAGGGTCTTTTTGGTCGAGAAAATTCGAAAAAATTAGACGTTTTTTCCAACCGATGTAAAAAAAAAACTTACGGAGCTACGTGCGAAAACGACACACGGCCGTCTTCGTCTCGAGGAGTTCTTTCGGAACCTGCGGATTTCGAGTCCGGGAACCGAGCCGTTCGAAGGGCGCGATTTTTCGAAGGGAGCGCCCTCCCTTCGAAATTCCTTCGAAAATCGATAAAAAAAAAAGTTACGGAGCCACGACCGAAACCGAGATATCTTTTTCTTCTCCTCGGCGAGCTCTACCTTCCGAGGCGAAATTCGAGAGCGGGGCGTTAAAAAAATTTCGTTTTCGGAAAAAAAAATCAGACCCCGCGGGTTCGAACCCCGCCGACCCGAACCGGGGCGCCTCGAAACTTCGAAATCCGGCGTTCCGGAGGGCGAAATGAAAAGTCCGGACGGCGAAAGGGCGCCGAGTTTGAAAAAAAAAAAAAAAAAATCGAAGCGATCCGATTCGCGGGCCCCGGAGTCGAAGGACCCGGGCGGGACCCTTCGAGAAAAAGTATCCCGTTCCTCGAAACGCACCGAAAAAGGGTCCTTTTCGGAAATTTCCGACAGGGAGGGGGCGTGGCACTCGGTCTCCGAAATTCCCCGCCGCGCCGGACATCAGGACGACGGAATTCAGTCCGGAAGATATTCGGGAATACCTGTCGAGTTTTTTTCTTTTTTTCTTCCATTTCTCGAAGGCGGGAAACCTTCCGCCCTCGATAACTCCCGAAATTGCGATCCGATTCTCTCGAAATTAACTTCTTTCGAATCGTCTCGGCGAGAGGATTCCGAAAACGTGTCGGTCGAGGTTCGGGTCTCGAACGCGAGACCCTCGCCGGGGGGGCCCCTTTTTCGCTCCGAACCGCACAACTCGCGAACCCGCGGGAATTTTCTTTTAAAAAAATTCACGCGGGTGGGTCCCGGGGGGACGCCTCCCCGTGGCGAGTTTCGGAGCGCTGCGCCCCGCGGCGCCCCGGCGAAAAAACGGGAAAGGAACGCGAATTCGGCGGGCCCGGGAGCGCGAACCGACCGGAATTTCGGAATTCGAACGCCGGGACCGCGTTCGCCCGGTCGGGATCTACCCGAATCTGGAGTTTCGGGACGATCCGCGAGCGGTCCCGTTTTTATTCGGGAAAGAGTGTATTTTTTTTTTATTTGC
>BMAO01030026.1:0-27195 GCA_019973975.1 Trichonephila clavata
ATGCATATGCAGTGGCGTAGCTAAATATCCAAAAGCTCTGGTGCAAAAAAAAAAAAAAAAAATGAGAGCCTTATTTGGTTGGATTTTATCACGTAAAAATATATGAATATTTTAAATATACAAAGCTACAAATTTTATTTACTTTCTTCTCTTTCTTGGCTTTGTTTTCGCTTAAACGCACCACTAGGCTTCCTTCTTTTTTTTTTTGTATCCATAATTTTAGTTTTATAATTTGTCCAACACAATTCGTATGTCCTCGAGTACTTCCTGACTTTAAAATGAAGCAGAAATAAGTAGTAATCTGGAAGCAGTAATCTGGAATTTATTGAATCAACAATGTACAAAATTGATTACTTTAACTTATTGAAGTAAAATATCAAGGAAAGTGCAGAGAACTTGCGATGAGTGATGATTGTTACTTTCAGCGGCACAAAGTACCGAGCAAATGACTCCCATTGTGAAGCCATGTCTGTTCTGACATGTCCTAAGCCAATCCGTAGGCATCCTAGTCCCTAAGCACAATACAGCATTTATAGGATCTACTCGAGTGAATAATCAGGAAAAACGTAATAACATCCAGAAAATGCTTAAATCTGCCATAGTAGAAGAATGGAACAAAATTTCCACAGATGAGACAACTAAGCTAAACATTATGAAAGAGTTATAGAAAGAACGGAATAGCTTAAAAAGTATTTTTTAGGTACAATCCATTATTCTAAAGGTTTTTCCAAGTTTACGCAGGCTTTTGACGCACAAGATTTGTATCATTCTCAAGTTATAAATATTTGTATTATTTATGTAATAATTTTGTGATGTTGCTTATACTATTTGAACTAACGACGTTAGATGAATCAATAGTATATAGTGTTGATTCCGAAAGACTTCATTTAATTGGCGATTTTGCATGAATATGAAGATGATCGCTGTACGCAGACTTTCGGAGGCAAGTGTATGTCAAATTATGCTCTTAGAGAAGAAAAAATGTATTAGATTTACCTTATTTATATCAAAACTGTTTGTAAAAGTTTTAGTACATTATTTCGAACGCTCATCAAAAGATTAAGTGACAGAAAAAATATGTTTGTGTATCTTCTTTCCTCTACTGTCTTAGAAAATATTAAATTTTAATATGAGTAAATTATCCATTAATAGAAGCCTGTTTAATTTCTTTCGAATTTGGTCGCATTCTTTGAAATCTATTATTTTATAACAATAAAATGATTTTTTAACAGTTTAATTCTTGAAAACATTCTGGTTCGTCTTTCATTTTAAAACTAAAAGCAGCTCATAGTCTGGTGCTGATTCCACTAAAGATCCGCCGTGTAGAGGAGTTGATGTAAGTTAAATCAGTTTAGACTCTCAAAGTCCTTACGTTGGTTTGTAATGGATGAGCTATCCATCCATTAGTGTGCGAGAGTTAGAAGGAAAACTAGCCATAGTCAAAACAATACAATTTATTCACTATTCTCTATTCTCTACAACAACACACATTCAGCAGTCTACAAAGGCTGTTTTTTAAGTAAGGTCTTTTTAAAAATTAAAAAAAATAACGACAATATTTTCTTTCAAAAAACTTTATTTTAGGATTGTACTTACTTTTGCCTCTTTTCTACATAGTTTCCGAGTTTATACATGTCATACACTCGACATACATCATACAGACTTCTTCAAAGAAGTCTACCACCTGGTCCGACAGCCAAGAGTTTACGGCGACTTTCACTTCTTCGTTGTCACTGAAGCCTAGACTGTGTTTGAGGTACCGGAAAAGGTAGAAATCGCTGGAGCAAGGTCGGGGTTGTATGGTGCATGATCCAAAACCTCCAGCCAAAAAATTCGATCGAGACTTTCAAGAAGTGTGAGGCTCTCATCTTTAAACTTCCTGAACCATTTTCGAACTTTGCTGTCTTTCATTGCTTCAGTGCCATAAACTTCTGTTATCTGGCGCAGAATGTCTGCAGTCGACATCTTTCTCTCAGTCAAAAAATGGATAACAGACCTATCTCCCACTTGACGTGCGATTCAATCACCTTAAACATTTTAAAGACGAACAGCGAAGCTTACAAAACTGCTACAGAGCTGGAAATGGCACGAGTGTGTTCGCAAAGGATGCTGGTCAGTGACGCAGAGACTCGTTGCGATGTACGCGTGAACTAGGGAGCTATACTCGCCAGGGAACCTTACTTAAAAAATAGCCCTCGTAAGTTAAGAAATGCACCAATTGATAAATATGGGAGCAATTGGAAGTAGACGAGGTATTTGGAGAATTAATAATAAATTGGATCCCTTACACTTAGCACGTCCAGGCAATACATCTTCTTATTTTTGAAGATAATTTTCTAAAGTAATCCAATCCGAACCGACCGAATCCAATTTAACAGCTAATTGACCAAATCGCCAGTCTTAATATTAATCAAATAATCTATGAAGTGTTCTCGTCTAGCTTTACGTTATCGTCGTTCATCTTCATGCTATTCTTTAGCTTCTAACCTCTTTCTCCCTTTCCGAGCCCGAAGGCTAATACTTAAATAAATCACATAATTTATATACATAAACCGCGTCTTCTTCTTCGGGAGAACACTGCCTTCCACAGTGCGTTATCGAACGACATAGTGGCCTAACACCCGGAGTTATGGTTTGGGTGTGATTTCGTATCATGGACGATCCAATTTGCTACGAATTAAGGGTAATCTTAATAGCAACAGTTCGAGACTTCTGTTCAGCCTAACACATGCAACTTCTTCCTTGGCCTGCTTATTCGCCGGATATGTCGCCTATTGAACGCGCTTGGGATTTGGTTGGTCGGCGTCTCACTCCTGATCCGCGTCCTGCAGCTTCAAAAGACGAACTTTTGCTGCGCATACAAGCACAATATGGAATTCTCTTCCGTAAGCAGACATTCAAAAACTGTTTGACGCCATGCCACGTCGAATAGCAGCACTTATTGCAGCGCGTGGTGGCTATACCAAATACTGATTTCGGACACTTAATATTGTTTTATTTTTGCTTTGAAAATTTCGTCATTTATTTGTATTAATACAAGTCGTTTGTGCAGGAAATTTCATTTAATTCTGATGATTCCTTCATGGTGTTGGATTTTTTTTAAATTAGCAGTATATTTAAAGAAAGCTATTCCCAAGAGGATTGTTAGGAAAACACGGATAGGGCCCGTTACAGTGCTAGTGAGAAAGTCTGGATAGTAGGGACCAACTTAGGTGTTATCCTCGTCTCACTTGACCATGGTTAAAAAGTTCGAGACCCGTCGCTAACAACCAGCTTCTCAGTGCGACGTTAATAAACTGTCAAAAAACCAAACTTGCCTTGGCGAACTCTAAATTTGGAGAATAAAAATCAATGAAAATCCGAGGCCATTTTTTGATGTTGTAAGCGTACTACGTTTGATTTATATCTCTGTTTAATTTTCTCATTAATAATTAATAGATCATTACCTAATAGAGATCTACAGAAGGTCTCTAATTCAGCGTGTCAAGCAGCGCTTAAAAAATACCATGATTTAATTACAGATAACTTACTGAAATCGTGACCGAAGCCCACATTGTATCCCCGTATTTGTAAAAAAATATCAATATCTAATGGCGACATATCAATATCCTTTTAATTACTTCCTATCTTGAGCCAACCTTGATAACATCCCAAGTTGGCGATCATTATAACGTTAACGAAGCAAACCTTAATTCTTTTATAATTTTGCATACATTTGATTTATTCCTATATTTGGTCCCGCCTTGGTCACCCAAGAGAGATAGAGGTCTTCATTTCAGCATGGAGCCCACGATTAATATAAATACCGCGTGACTAATAATATTCGAAAGTAATTAACACCCACTGCCTTTTAGCAAGCGAACCGTGTCATATAAATCAAATTCGACTGGACAACCGTGATCGGGCTTCACCCTCCCTTCTTTTTAGCTGCCCTTGAGTTGTTTAGAACACCTCGCGGTTGTTCGACCAATCGAAGTATTCTTTGTTGTGAACGCGGCTGCTTGCCAGCTGCGTCCCACATAGAACGTTTTATTATTTTTTTCCCCGTGTTGCTTAATTATTCATCATCTTCCAGCCGGCAAATGCCGTGGAAAACCCTCCGTTTAAGAATTATTTTTATCAGTTCGAATGATCTACTCCCACGCCGGTAGAAATCGAACACTTAACTTCCACGTGAGCTCGTCACGTGGTCCGCCATTTTTAATTCCTTCTTCCTTGGTTCGATTGTTTGGAGATGGATCGGTGGATTGCTTCCTGGAGACAGCACCCAGAGAACTTTTTGCCTCGTTTCCCCCCCAATAAGGAATTACTGATGTGAGGTTTTACTGGTACGTGATGGAATAACAGAATTCGATACGTGACGTGTATTCCTAATTTTAAATATTCATGAAAATTAATAAATAGAATTTCGTGATCATTGTCGAATCGAATCTTTTATTTGTAAATCATTCCTAAGTATTTTTTTAGATTAATGTATTTGATTGTAATGAAATGTCGTTACAGAAGAAAGATGCAAAGTTCCTTACGGATTGCAACCGTTATGCAAATACACGCAATCCTAAACTGCCACTATAATATTTAAATTTATATTTGTTCTTTTTTTTTGTTCGATTGTTTGAAATAGATCGCTCCGTGATTTTCTGCAGAAAATGTCGGGATTTTTCTACGATATTTTTCATGAGTAAAAAAAATTATAATATAACATTTTAAATATTATTAAGAGATTAATGAATTTAATTCATCTCAAGAGTTCGTTTTAAATTTCTAGACTCTATCGGTAACTTTTGTGATTTTTAAAAAAAATTTATGGTGAGATTATTTAATATTGCCAACTATTCTATTAGCTGCCGCTTATGGCAACTAACACGGTTCTAACCCAATTGGGTATGGAGACAAGCTAGGCCTGGATGACAGATATGGCAATTCATTCTATTCTGCTTCAAGTCTATATTACACTTCATCAATCGTGGTAACTGGAGAATGATTATAACGCAATCTCTCAGCAACCCTTGTCCAGATTTTTCCCTCATGTGAATGATCTGGTGACCGTGATGACCACGAGAACAGTCGTGGTATGTCAGGACACGACGGACAACATGCTGTCTTGTGTTACTTTGTTGAAAGATGACGTTTTTGAGGCCTCGAAGACATGAGAAACCACCAGCTTTAAGGTCAAATAAATGTAACTCTAACTATTCAGATTACTGACTCTGTGATTAAGAGCTGTTCGTGTCAGATACTCAATGGTTCTGCATATCATCACGTCAGGTACAGATTCCGGACGACGATATGGAATGCAAGCAGGTTACTTACATTCTTCACGGTGCTTACAAACACCAACACGTGATACTGTACGTAAAGCATTGACAAAGTGGTGCCATTCCTGTAACCAGCTTTGTCAATGGACGCACCACTGTTGACATGCATCTTCATGTTGCAGTGTCAAAGGAGGCAGCAATACTGGGGAGTGATTGAATCAATATTAACGTCGCACTGCTTAGCTACACGAGGGCTTTTGGCGACGGACATCGTAGTTATGAACCATGGTCAAGTGACGAGCACGACACCTGAGCTGGAACATCCTCTCCTAGCTACTACACTACACGAACGGGAGGACGTGTGAGCTCTCAACAGATTTAACGTGCATCCCTCCCCTACACGGTGGGTCTTCAGTGGTATTGGGCTTGAACTCATGGCACGCGAGCCACAAGTATGTTACCTTGACCATTAGGCTACCGCGGCCTCGCCGCAATATTGGTAGCCGTGCAGACAATGCTTGCTGCTTTAAGGCCTTATTACACACGCCTGTCTCGGAACAACTTAGAACAACCATTTCAAGCAGCTGTGAAGGGGAAAGGTTGCCATATACTAAATGATACCCTCTGACGTCAACCACGCTCCCCTATCTTCACATTGAAAAATTACTCTACGATTTTTCTGCTTCGAAAACGAGCATCCAATGTTATTTCTTTTACTCTGCTAACTCTTTTGTTGACGGTCGAAAACAGAAATGGAGAGCAGTTCTGTTTAAAAGATAACACACCATTAAAATATTATATGCCATTAAAATATGCGCAATTTTTGATGCGTTTGACGAAGCCGATGCTGTCATATTTACCCCCACCTGGTTTATGTTGCAGGGAGCCAAAGAACCCCATTGGCTGAAATTTGGCGCAATTTTAATTTCAAGCAATTCTTTCAGCTCACTGGGAAAAAGTTGTTCGAAGCCGTTATTGTGGCAACTTAACAAAAATTGCTCTAAAAGCTTGCTTGAAAGAAGAATTTCTCCAAATACGTATACTTGAGACAAGGCCTTTAGAAATCGTCTCAATGTTCGTGCGGACACTTGTCAGGCTGCAAACGAAACGCTGCATGCTAAAATATTCAAGAATATTTTAATTTATCCATAAAATTTTAATTCCATTATCCAACTAAAACAAAAGGTTATATGAGTAAAAATTTTGATTCCATAGAAGATTGCGATTGTTCGCACCCGTCGATCCGCCATTTTGAATTTGTGAACATGGAATGTACGGAATTTTTACTTACCCCTTCAAAGTTTGAACGACTGTATTTATTTTTAAGGAATAAAGTGCTTCCGAAAAAGCGAAAATTAATGCTTATTGAAAATGATTTACTTAAAGTTTTTAGAGATTTTTTTTTAAAAAAAAAACTTGAAAGAAAAATGTAATCCCGCCAAAAAAATTTTCAGGATTTTTGCTCTTTTGGATGCCGTTTAATGCATTCAAATAAATACAATTGTCTAGATTTGTAAAGGAAATAGAAACTCCTAAGTATATATTTTTCACGTTATATTCACCGTTTCTAGAAGTCAAATAGGAATATATCTACTTTCCTTCAGTTTAAATTCTTTAAAACCTTAGCGAACAATTCATCTGCAGTAGTATTGTCTCCGTTTTGGCACTCATTCATTGAGTTGGCTTGCAATTACAGTCGCCAGAGTGGTCAATTTTGAGCCCGTATTCTCGGCAACATGAAATATTCAATAGCAATTAGTTCAACTGACGGTTACATCGCCGTAATGAATGGTGTTTCGAATTAATCACATTTAAATATGCAACCATTTCGGAATTCTTAAAAGTATAACCGCTCAAGGTTTCATGTCTACAATTTACAGTCATCTTTATATTTAGAGTAGTTTTTCAAGATTAACTTCGATGTGTTTCTGGCACTTTTTTTCCTCTACTGAGATTCATATTCTTGTCAGTAATAATGTAATAATTTGATGCAAGGTTCTTCGAAAGAAGATTTTTAAAATCTTTTTTTTTTCCGAATTGCGTCATAATTTACATCTACTTCACACGAAAAAAAAATCAAACAATACATTCAATTCATGATGCCAATTTTTTTTATTTAATTCATTTTTAAAAGGTGTGTATATATATGTTACCGGCAAAGTATGAAATCGGGCATTCTATAGAATGCCTAGGCATTCTATACAATGCCTAAATCTAGCAGGCAATGTATGAAATGATTCCTATTTCACACATTGCCTAGGCATTCTATAGAATGCCTAATGAGAAACCGGCAAAGTATGAAATACATCTCAGATTCGTTTTGAATATTGTCATTTCGCAAGACATAAAACTTTTAACATGTGTCTCAGGCTCAGAATTTGTTAGTTATACATTGCTGTTTGTTCGGAAATGTCAAAATGCTCCATTTTACTTAAACTTGTTCAACAAAAAATTGGTTTTTCCTGTGCTGCCTGAAAATGGAGGAGCAAGCTATAGTGTTGGAGAAGGTGTCACGATCTACTGCAGGGTCGGCAATCTGTGTCACATGTGGCACGCGGTACAATTCTCAGAGGCACTTTGCACTGCTAAAAAAATTTGTAAATTTTTCAATTGTTTGATTTTCAATATTCGTATAGTGTCCGGTTTCATATACTGCATGGATCGCTTTCGGTTATCCGAACAACCCCGCATCCGAACGGTGTACGGTCCCAATTGATTCGAAAAAACGATGTTCTACTGCAAATTATAAAATCAAAACAATTTAAATATAAATAATCAACGTCACACTCTCAGCGGGCCACCGTAAAATTATCAAACGTTGACCGGTCCCGAAGATAAAAATGTTGGGAAGAACTGTTATACAGTATTACGTCACGGATTCTTTTTTCCCCCAATGGGGCTACAGATTGTTATTTTTACCATTTTCAGACCTAATACATTCCCCAGGGACTGCTATCCCTTTTTAGTGTGGCACCATGTAGGCGATACCGATTGCCGCCGGTAATTTTGACTCCCGGTTTTCATCCCAGAGGGAGGTACCTGAGCTCTGAACTTGTTCTAATTTGCCAAGAGCAAAATTAAATTCCGAATTCTGGGGATGTGATAGAATTCTGAAAGAACTTTCAAACAAATACAAAAATGTTACATGTTATAATATTGAACTTGTACATCCACCTTTGTGAACCTTGCCAGAAAAAACAGAAAATTATTTAAAAAAAGGTATTGTAGTAAAAACTTTGATTTTGTTTCCGAGTGCCAATATATTGGCAATTGTAATGAGTGGGAAATAGGATGGTGTCTATCGACTTAGAACTTCTGAAGGAATTCGAATACAAGTATATGCGAAATCACAATTTAGCAATATTTTTTTTCAGTAGCAATCTCATTTTGTCAGAATAACATTTGTACATTTAGGAATGTAAGTCATTGATATAATATCCTTATCAAGACCTTTTTTCATACTTTGCCTAAACAGATTTGGGCATTCTATAGAATGCCTAGGCGTTCTATACAATGCCTAGGCAAAGTATGTAATAAATCTCTTATTTCATACTTTGCCTAAAAACGTCCGGCATTGTATAGAATGCCTAGGCATTCTATAGAATGCCCGCATTTCATACTTTGCCGGTAACATATACATCATGATCATGAAGATAATAATTCTAAATAGCCTTTAACATGTACCGAATGCTCATTTCCTATAAAAAAATTTCTTCCAACGGAAGTATCATTGCAGTAAAAAAAATATAAGAGATATGGAAGTCAGAATAAAGGAAAATCCTGTTAAAAAAAGTCTTTTTTTTTTCACTCCTTTTAAATTGATGTCTTAATTCCTTTTAAAACTGCACTAAAAATGAAACAATTTTTACAAAAAAATTACACAAACAATCAGTTCTTATTTTTCACTTGAATGTTGCGATGGGATAGCTTGTAAAAATCATTTCATATTAAAAAATATTATCATAAAGATCAATATAATATATAAATTTTACTTTATTAAAATATTCACAAAAATATTATTATCTAATAAGAGCATAGAAATTGAAAATTTCTTACTTATTTGTAAAAACTAGCTTCATTGTATAAATATTAAAATACAGAGAGAAATATCGTCTGCGTATTAAAATAATATGATTGTATATGTATATTACAATTTATTTTTTAATCTTCCTCTTCTTCAGTTTTTTTTACAGATCGAATGAAATAATGCAAATTACGTTAATCGTTTTCATTAAAAAACGCTTTTTTTTAGCAAAAATAAATAAATAATCAAAATTTTCTGAAATGTGTGCAAATGGTATTTTTTTTACTTTAGCACCAAATAGTGTATCTATGGCAACATATTACAATTTAAAAAAATTAAAAATAATCTAGAATTTTCTTTTTTGAAAAAAATTATTTTTATTTTACTCGTTTTTGCTTTTTGGCAACAAAGTAATTGAAACATAATTTTCTCACGAGTAGATTTCAACTGATGAAAGAATCAATATCTATAGTTTTTATACGTTTTCGGTTCTCTAACTTGGTGGAAAATTTTGATTTTATTACTCTTTTTTACCAACGTAAAAATTCGAAGAAAAGTTTTAATTTTTCGTTATTTTTATTGATTGACTTGTATGATATTATTCTATTTAAAACTTAATTCGCAAAATTATCTGGCATTATAGAATATTCTATAAGACTGGTAAGCTTTCGTTTCCCCCCCCCCTTTCGTATTGAGAGAATATTGTTGATCTAATTTTTTTATCTGGAATAGTTAACGCTGTTTGTGGAAAGAAATTAATTTTCGGATCTAATAATTAAAACAGTACATTTATTTCTAGTTTTAAAATCTAATATAAGAAGAAATTTAATCTTTGCTAAAAAATAAAATATGAATGATTGACTTTTTTTCTTAAAAAAAATCATCTGGTTTATTAAAGTTCTTTTTAGATTTAAATTGCTATTTTAAAATAAAAAAAATATTTTATTCTTTTGTTCTTAAACATTCGATTTCATCCTCTTGCTATTCATATACTTTCAAAAGGATTTTATCATATACTAAAAGATTAAAAAAAATTATTAAAATAAATCGTAAAATTTAAATAATTTCTCACCATGCATAAAATTACCACAGCCCATTTCCTGCCAGATTCTAAAATTCATTGCGATTAAAAAATATTCAAAATAAATTCATCTAGACTTTTCGTTCAAAAATTTAATCATTTTGAATTTATTTGCTAATTAATCAAGAATGTGTGAATAATATTCCAATTGCGAATTTAAAATCTATAAAATTAATAGAATCCGGTAATATGCGAAAAAATGCTTAATAATAAATTATAATCTTTCATTCAATTCATATAAATATATAAATTTCACAAGTATTTAACATTTTTTTTTTTTTACTTTCAGAAAAATCTGTAATAAAATATCATCAAAAAGAAAATTAGGCCGTTTGGTATATTTTCAATGGGCATTTTTTTTATGATACATATTATATTTAATATTTATACTAAATTATTGATTATTTTAACTGCAGTAGACGTCATTTATCCGAACGTTTATTATCCGGAGCATCAAATATCCGGACCAAAGTCCGGATACGTTTTCGAACAGTGCAATGCTCAACAGTTGTTTCGCGTGAGGCCAAAAGAAACGGGAAAACCCAAGGTGAGGGACATTTGAGGGATTTCAGCTGTGTGTAATTTGGTAAACATCTGCGCGGAATATTAGGTCAGTTTATTTCCAAGTAAAGGGGTATATACGTGCTCTTTTGTTGAGTTTTGTTGATGTAGAAACCTGGATGGCATGCGGTGCAGAAGACTGTGGATTTCAAATGCTAAATAATTATGAGGTTGTGACTTCCGTGCAAGAAGAATCCGATGCTTTCGACGATGAAACGGATGAAGACGAGGACGACAACAAACGAAAGTGTGTAGCAAGGGTCTATCAAATGCTGACGCGTTTCTGCGTTAGAGTGGTACGAACAACAGTGCTGCCCTTAACTACTGATGCTCAAGAGAATCAGAGACCTTGCGGCGAAAAAACGAAGATGTACAATCGTACAGCGAAAAATAAGTGAATATTTTCCACAATAAAGGTAAAATTGCGACATTTTGCACTCTTTTTGCTTTTTCTTCAAGCGCGTTTCCCGCATGTGATGATTTTCAATATTCGTATAGAGTCCGGTTTCATATACTGCATGGATCGCATTTGGTTTTCGCGTATCCAAACGGTGTCCGGTCCCAATTGATTCGGATAAACGACGTTCTACTGTATATAAAATTAAATATTGAATAATATTCAATCTAAGAATGGGATATTGTTCCATTTTCTTTCTAAACTTCAGTATTTGCAATGGGCTAAATACATTTGACGTTACTAGCCACATGATTCCTGCAATCACGTGTTTCCTGCCTACCAGTTCATACACCTCACCGCTCAACTTTTGCTTTCTTTTAAAAATTACATATTTATCAAAAATAATAAAGCACATATATTGTTACGACCCGTCGGTCACGGGTGTGAGAGGGTACGAGTAAGAAACAGGCATGATCTAAAATTCACTAATTTTATTCAACCTTTAACACTTATGAGAGTGTACTCTGATAACTAAACCCGAAGCACAAAAAATCATTATTGCTTTTAAATATACAGAAGCACTTATATCTCTTAATTATTTTCTTGTACGCTCCTGCTTACAACTTGCAAGGTCATCAGCCCTAACGTGGACGTCCCCCACTTTTTTATGGATCCTCCCTTTGGATTTAATATTACGACCACCGGTCGCTCATACTATGCTTTCCGCTTAAGATCAACTCTCAACTATTACCTCGCTTACTCAACAACTAGCATTTAAATAGAAGTTTGCATTTGCATAAAATCAAGTCCTCTCCACGGAAAGCGGTTTTCAAACTAAAATCACAGTTAAAAAGAGTATTTTCTCCAAGAGTATTAGTTGAAACTCGAATAGAATCCGTTATAATATAAATAAAGTGCACTTGATTCAAAATATAGGTATAAGTTGATATTTTTTTCAACTTTAAAAACTTTTCGAGGAACATTTAATATTCAGCCCCTTGAATACCATATAATCCCTAGAGGAAAAATGCTTTGTGCAGGACAAAATCCCAGTGTAACCTCATGTGGATGCATGGCTTACTTAGATGTACAACCAGTGTAACCAGCACATGAAAGATTAGAAAGTATATTTTCTTTTGTTGAGATTGTATGAAATTATATGATTTAAGCTACAAAATGTCTGGGTTTCAAAAATTTGAAAAAATAGGAAAATTTTAAGTAAAATTACAAATTTTTGTGAAATTGTTCCTTGGAACAGAAAGCTATTCCACGTGCGTTTCACAAGTGTATTGCTATTTTTGTTCTATTTCTTCATCTTCTTTATCATAAAAAGAAAAATCCGTAACAGAGTCACTGACGCATTCATCGATTTCTGGCAAATATTCTTATTCAGTATCAAAATCACAGAAATCCAATGACGATGCTATATTGGCAAATAAAAGTAAAAAACAAGTAATATAAAAAAATTTTAAGTCAATCCCTACTTAGATCAACAAAAAAAAAAAAAATTTAGTTACTTTTTATTAAATAGTTACAATTAATATAAATATGTATAATACATAAGACAGAATCCCAACATTAAGTTGCAATTATTTTTAATTAATTATCATTAAAGTATCGTACTGTCATCTAAACCAATCGTGTATATAAAATTTAAGTTCAACTGAATGCATTGTAACCTTGAAAAAAGAAAATCTTGTAAAGTTTTGACCCAAGTCGCTAAAAATGAAACCAACGTGGCTGTATCTGTAATTCTTTAAATAATTCATTTCAGTCAATTATTTTTTAATTAATTATAATTAAATTAGCATATTGTTGCGCAAATTAATAGTGTATAGAAAATTTCAGCTCAAATGAGTACTTTAAAATGTGAGAAAAAACCTTTTCAAGTTTTGACACGAGTCGCCAAAATGGTCACTAAATCACCAAAAAGGATGCCAATGTGGTTGAATTTGTAAATCTTTGAATAATTATTTTTAATCAATTAGTTTTTATTAATTATAATAAAATAACTGTATTGTCGTCCAAAATAATCGTGTATATAAAATGTCAGCTCAATTGAGTGCTTTAAAATGCATTTTATTAACGATTGAAAATTTGAACAAGATAAATATATAAATATATATATAAATGTAGAGAGAGTGTGAGCAAATAGTAGGAATTGAACAAAAATAGTTATACATACTTTAGAAAGTGAAACGAAACACGAACGAATGTGCGCCTTAGTCAAAATCAAAAAGAAAAATGAAAGTGCGTCGTAATGTCAAAGCCAGTATCCCCAGATATCTGGGGATTCTTCAAAACGCAGTCTGGTAGTCAAGGGTTAACAAACAAGTATAATGTCAGTTTTTAATACAATGAATTTATCATGGGATTATCATGAATTGAGCCCCTTGCATGTGCGGGTCGAAAGCTAATTATATCTAGATTAATTTATAAAATATTTTTGATAGCTTTGTCTAATCTAATTTTGAAATATTTAGAGCTAATCTTACACGTATTTAAAATCCTTCTTAAATTTCAAATCCTATTTCAATATCATTCATTGAAAATTAAATTTTTCTCATCGTTTAACATACTTCCTGTTGTGAAAGGGATCAATTAACAAAAACAAGTATGAAAAAGCGGCACCTTTTATATAATTCTAACCCCCATTACTCCCTCATTATGTGGTTAACGCCATCTCCCACGCCTGCGAAATTCTTCACAAAACTTAACAAGGTATCGTGTGATAAGTTCTTCATCAAAATTATCCATCAAATGTCTGGTTTTGAATGATTCGTGATCCGTCTTCGTCTGCTGTTGATGGAACGGGTTCGCAAATAAGATCGGCAAATCACGAGCCGGGGTGGGGAAGAACGAACGTACCGAAGCAGAAAAAAAGTCCCCTCCCCCCCTCTCAATCTAGAATACACTATAAAAAGAAATAAATAAAGCGAAGTAGGGTCGAAATAAATAGAAGCTTTGAAGGTGTGGAGACTTCACGGCGCCCTTTTCGGCCGGCGGATCCCTTTGAACTGAATGGATTGCTTTTTTCTGCTACGCCCCTCCCCATATTAGTTATAATAATAAGAATAATAATAGAAAGCGTGAGAAACGAGACGTGGATGGATCTATTAAAAAAATTTCTGGGAAATAGAGTGGAGTGTTTTTTATTTTTGTTTTTATTGTTAGGGCGCCTTTTATTTATTTAAGACACTTTCACGATTTCGTGTGAAATTGGGCATGGGCACAAGGTGGCGGGGTGTAAATTTTATGATGACGTGATAACACGCATGACTTTGAGGGAGAAAATCGGGAGCAAAGATGTTAAGGTGTTCAATTATTTTTCACTTCGCGATCGTTTCTGTAATTGAATTGCACTTTGTTTTGACGTGAAATTAAGGTTACCAGAACATGGTGATATTTTTTAAAAAAATAAATTACATTAAATGGATAACTCCACATTCACATCAGTGGTGTATTCTAATTCCGTCATTTTTTAACAGAATAGCTCAAAAGTGGAAATAAAAGAAGTTTCGTTTGAATTGGGACTATTTGCTATGAAAACAACAGAATTAAGCGAGAAATATAACATTATATTAACTTGCTTACTATTCAGGGATATGAGTAAGAAATAAAAAGTCCTTTAAGATTTGCGTGTGTGTTTTTTCAATAAACATGCAAATTGTGCGAGTGAGTTTTATATTAGTTTCAAATTATAAAGCAACCCGAGGCCTATTGACTACGAACCTCGCACTTTCGAATCATGGATAAGTGACGAGAATAACACCTGAGCCGTCATCACCTTCTCTTAACTACCACACCAACGGGTGGTAGCTGTCGAAAACGCTCTTTTCGCATCTATTCTAGTTGGTGGTACTGTTTGCAATGCGCGATAAACTTTTTCCAAGTATTTTACCCCTAAACCCCTCATCTTTAATTAAATTAATTTCTCGTCGGATGGTTTTAGATCTAGCTAATTTCTGTATAGTACTTTGATTTGTTGAAATTTTTTTAGTTATCGCGAATTCTAATTTTTCTTCAAGAGACAATTCCTTTCACTGTCGATATTAGTGTCATCATCATCTTCGATAACTGCACCGAAATTCTTTTGAATGTAGATAGGTTTGTGAGTAAACAATTTAAAGAAAATTTACTCTATAAACTTGATCAAATTTGAATTGGTTAGTCTCTATTCTTTTTCATTTTTAAAATCCTTATAATTATGTAAATAGCGTAAGATATTTTATACTTCGGTATGCCTTTCTTCTGGGCGATTTTTCAATGCAATGCTTTTTCATTCATGAATTCAAAAAATATCGAAATATTACGCACTTTCTTCACAACTACAACCTTGCTTTCCCCTATACGAATATCAGACTTCGAATCTTGTGCGTGTGCAGTATCACTCTGAGCTGTAATAGGATAGTTTCGGCCCTCCTCCTTGGATGATTCATATATTGTATCCCTTTTGATTGTGCGATGTGACTTTATATTAACAGTCTAATTAATTTCGCCCGTAAGGAAGACATAAAAACAAAAACGTATACTATTTTACCATGTTGGCGAACTCTGAAAATATAATGGAGAAAATTTAAAAGATTTTTAACAAATACCGAAAAAACGGTATTTAAACTTGTGAATACGGGAATAACAAAATTGTACCAATGGCTCAAAATAAAGGTATTCGGTATCCCGGTATTGCAATCCCTACTCATAGACGTTCTGTAGAATAATGTCTTGACGAGTTCTTACATAATAAAGGCACGAATTTCGAAAATTTTTCAGGGTAAAATATTTTTAATTCATCAATTTTTATTAACAAAATATAAAAATAAAGTTTTTGTTCTCATTTAATTCAAGCTTATTTAATTATATTTATTTTATCACTTCTCTCCGCTGTAATGTCAGAAAATGTTATTTTAATCCTTTTACTATCCTTTAATAGTAAATCTTTGGATCGTGATAAGAAATTTTCCATCTCTTTTTAGGATTTTCGGGTTCTATCAGAACACGGATTTTTAGTCTCGAAAACAACTCAAGATTTTTCGCAAAGGTAAGCCATTTCCGTAAAAATTTTTAGGGTAAAATTTATAAATTTACTATTTTCGCCAGCGCTGTCGTCTTTAGAAATAATTTGGCAAACATATTTTGAAGTCATTTCTAATAAATCATATTTACCGATTTTTTCTTCATCTAATAAACTGAGGACAATTTTTGATATCCATACCCACAAAAACTTAGCCTTTGATTGGTTTATCAACTTCACATATATCCCCTTATCTACTTTTCTCTACAGATTCAAGCAAATTTTCTACTAATGTTCACATTATTTATTTCCAACACACTTTTAGAATTGATGTTTTAATACTTTTACTGAAAACGATATGATTCTATACAAGTTTCAATTGAAAGCTCCTTCCAAGTTCTTTCATTACATTAGTTGATTTTGAATCAATTGTGTCTATAAAATTCATTAAAATCATCATCCTATGTAATGCATTTCGAAGGTATAAGTGTATATTTTTATCTAAAAGTGCTTGGGTCTATGAAACTGTATCAGGTAGTAAAATATCTGCTGTAACATTGGAATGAGTTAAATTCTATGCCCTGTGGTGCAAGTTATTGCATCTTGAAGCTCATTTTTTATTTGCTTTAAATTTTTTTGCTAGACTGAAACCGTGTTAGAGTGAATACACACGTTGCCTTGTTTTTAATCGATTTAACAAATATTCACGTCACAATCAAAACTACATTAGGGCTATTTGCGATGGACCTCGTCATTTTAGTCAAGTGACGAAGACGATATTTGTGCTGCAGCCAACTCTCTAAACTTTTACATCAAGCCAACGTGAAGGCTATGAGCCGTGGCTATTTTTAACGTGCATCAATCTCTATAGGAGGGACTTTAGTGGCACTAGGGTTCATTAGAAACACTACTGCTCATAACAGTGACCACTCGGCTTCAGCGACCGTATATTGTCGTTCTATACGAGGGTTTCCGAAATCTTCGTTATTGTTGTTCTCGTATCTATGGATTTTTTTTATTTTAACATTTATAAACCCCGTGCACCACGCAATGTATAACACGGGGGCATACAACACAGACAGAAGAAAGGATTACAACACAAAGATCCATGCCTTCTCCGGGATTCGAACCCAGTCCCTACGGCACCGCAGTCAGCTTCACTGACCACTATACCAGACGGGCGGCTATCTATGGATTTGACAAAGAAAAATAGTATAAGAACACAAGATTCCACCGAAGGTAGCAACAACTGCGGCTACCAATTCCGGAGCGTCCTGGTTATTAGGATCTTCTGCAGTGGATCCATAGTGGAATTAGACCGAACTTTAGTGCAAATCGTGTTTTATGAAGGATATCTGTATTTTTACATTCAGTGGCTTAGCTACCAATGGGCTATAGTCGGTGCAGTACACCGGGTCCCTCAAGCTCAGGGGGGGGGGGCCTCAGACCATGACCACCAAGCAAGCCGAACTTGCAACAATTTCTCCTACATTTAAGATATAAATATAAAAGGTCGCAACATAACATTAATAGGGGAAATCAGTTGAAAGTAATTTCGAACTATAGTAAATTCCCCCTAAATATCCTTTCCTTTGTCTGTATAATGTTGCGGACTTTACTTAGTGAAAAGTTTATATTATTTTACAATTTTTTCGCTTTCTGTTACTTGAAAATAAACTTCAAGTTCCATGAAAAATCTTACCATACATCTTAAAAAATCTACACAGGAAGCTATTTCTCTCTCTCTTCTTGGTCATTTTATTTTTAATAACAATATAGGTCATAATAAGCTATTTTTCTGTTTCAGTATTTCGCAATCTAGTATTTGACATTTGCCCCCCCCCTATTCTTTCGTAGGGTTTTTTTTAAAAATATAATTATATTTTATTTTCTTGTTCATACATATTTTTGTATCATTTCCTGTCTATTATGTGTCAAATCGAACCTGGGTAATCACTAAAGTTCACACAAGAAAACTCATACACATACATATAATTAGTATGTAGATTTTCTTTCCTATTCAGAGCACGATAAAATATTGATATTAAGGTAGCTTTGTATATTTTTAAAATACTCTAATACTTTTTTACTTGATAAAACCCAACTAACATAGAGCCCTCGGTACTTTTTTTTTTTGCACCAGGGCCTTTGGATACCTAGCTACGCCACTGTCTACATTTGTATATTTTCGGAAAAATAGAATATATTAAAAGTATTCAAAATAATATCAATTAGTTCTTCGTCTATCCTTGTTGATGATAAGTGGATTTTACAGAGTGATAAATTAAAAAAAAAGCCTATAGAAAATCTACATTCACTATGTTTGAACCCAAGTAACATGAACCCACTCTTTAAATTCTTGTCAATTTTATTATGTGATTGTATTTTTAGCTATACTTGTCTGATTTAAACCTTATTTTCAGAGGAGAATTTGGATATCATAATATACGTAACAACATATAATATTTATTTTAAGAAAAGTGAACCTCTTTTTTAATATATATCTTATTGGGATTTCTTGTAATATAAAGTTTCATAAGATTATATATATATAAATATAACTGTTATATAAATACTACTTTATGATTACAAAAGAATATATCTTATTTGAAGATCTTTTTTGAATAAGATCGTATTATTTATTAACTATTATTCAATTTTTTGTCTTCTTTTTTTAAAAAGTCCACCTTTCTAGAGATATCCTGCTCTCACCTTAGCTAGACTAGCTACAAATATTTTGTTACGTTTTGTTTTTCATAATTGTTTATCAGTTACATTAACTACGAACACGTGATAATAGAGTATCTTGGCAATGAATTTCCTTGTTTTAAACCGAAGTCTTATGACGAGACTCATATCTGAACTGGTTCCCTTAATTTAAATGTCTTTACTTCGCTAAATCTTGAATTCAAGCCCAGATGAATTTAATATGCGGTAACTTTGTGACGGATTTATGCGGGTTTTCACTAACCTCTTCTTTTTCTCTTTAAATCAAATTATTTATTTCAACCAACCTTCATCGAGAGCCAAGCGTGATTTATGTAAATAAGGAATATTATATAAATTCGGATTTCGCGAGTTGAAGAGAGCTAAGTAAGAGGAAGTGAGAAGTTAATTTAATTAATTAAAGTGAGAGGTCAACACGTAGTTGTTGGCAAGTTAAGCGAGGTTAATACTTTTTGATGTACACAAGGAGAAGTGGATTCGAAGATTGAAAACTATTGAAATTAACTATTACGGAGCGTGGAGTCTTCGTCAATTCATCCAACTAATTTGAGTGCCTGAAATTCTCCGTGAAGGATCTGCAGTATTAAGAAAGAAGGCCCCGTAAATTTGATTAAGTAAAATCTGATTATTAGTGTGAGGCGTAGTTGTAAATGTGCCTCGTTTAAGCTGTCTTAGATTCAGTTGAAATTCTGTAACATTGTCCCCGCTTGTATATATCTCACCTCTGCTCTCTACTCTCGGTTATATACCTTAATTAGAATTGTGTTGTTTATGTTCTTAAATACTGATAAGAATCAATAAATCAGTTTGAATTGGAATAATGTCTTTAGTTCATTTAGTTCCTCCTACACATCTAGCCGGGTTTTCAGATAGATAGGAAGGTATTAATGTAAGGGGTGGCCATAGGTCACCACAACCTTATATATATCCTTTTTTCAATTCCCACTATTAGCTCCCACTCTCTCTCTCTATATTTATGTATATATATATTAATCTTTTTCAAATTTTCAATCGTTAATAAAATTCTTTCTATTCATCCAAGCAAGTTCAAATAAATTTTTTAAAACTTGTACTGGATAACACTTGATGTTAATATAATTTTTTCAAATATTAATTGATTAATTGCCAGTTAATTAATTAAATTTAATTAATTACAGGTTTTGACGCCAACCTAGATTTATCCCCATTGTTGTAACGATGTAATTGTTAAAACAATGACAAAAAATGGCGTCAAAAACCGGTTTTTCAGCCAAACCAGCCAAACCGGGTATGCATCGTTACAACAATGCAGACAAATCATGCTCTTTTTTCAGTTCCTACTGTTAGTTCACTCTCTCCTTATATATATATAAATATATATATAATTATGTTCTATTCATCCCTTCAAAGTAGGAATTGGTTTTTATATTACTTGTTCTTGATCTATTATCAATAAATTGTGAAGATATAACAACATTTTAACTATACATTAAACCAGATTGAATAATAATGTTTACTGGATAAAATTAAATCATAACAGGTTTCTTTTCTTAGCCAAATTTTTTTTTAACTCATCTTTTTTTCCCGTAAACATCGGTCAGAAAATAAGTATTTAATGTTTAAATAAATTACATCTTTCTCAGACCTAATATTCATTACACAAAAATAGAATCAAAACAAAACTATTAATTAATTTTAAGATAACGAATCAATTTATTACACGAATTACATCTAGAACTTTTATTTTTATTTGCCTTCAATACATTAATTATTATTCTCAAATAGAAATGTAATCAATGATAAAATTGTCCACTTATTATAGCAATTGAGAGTTTTTAACTTCACTTTTAATTTTCGTCCAATGGGCTCAGTTTATGACGGTCACATGATAAATGGAATCACGTGTTCTCCATTCAATTCAAAACTGACTTTAGACATATACTTGTTCTACGCGTAAATTGACGATACGATTTCGTATTTGATAATGTACTAATGTTCAAATATTAAAACTCTTAAAAAAAATTTCAAAATTTAAATATTTTTTTTATTATTATACGAGTATTTTTAAATCAAGAGCAATTTGATTACTTATGTACGTTATTATTGTTTACAAATATGTCATTATTAAAAGGAAGTTTCTGTGAAAAGCAAAATATGGCAACAGCGAAGCGCCTGAACTGATTGGCTTGAAACACGTGTTTGCATCTATCAGGCGATTGTGACGTCACATAAATTTACGAATTGATTAGTTGGAAATACGCGATTGCAGCTATCATGTGACTATGGAATTTATTTAGCTTATTTGAAACATTTTATTCAAATCCTTGTTTAAACGCTTATATTACGAAATGTGTACATTGAATAATCTCTTATTAAATTAAAAATAGATAAATTTATATTTTATAACTAATAAATTCTCCTGATGAACATGCACTTCAAAATTTTCGAAAGGGAAAATTGAAATTTATTATCTATTTTTGAATGAATTTGAAATAATATACACATTTGTATAAAAGCATCTTCGAATATTAAAAATAAATAACCTACAAACGTACTTTGGGCTAACCAAGCAGTGTGTTTAGGAAGTAATCTTATTTATTTTAAGAATAAGACATTCAGTCCATAATATGAGTGAAAATTAAGTTTCAGAAAATTTAGCAGTACTGACGGCTCGTTATTCATCAACATGTTTATTACAAAATAACTTTAAAGCAACCGAAAAATAATTGGAGCAGCCAATGGATTCTCTTCCACTGAATTAAAATATAACTGCCTCTGAAGTAAGGAACTCCCCCAACTTGGAAAGTTTTAAATAAGAATTATTATTTTGCGTCATACCTACAAAGCAATTGGCTTTTCCTTGGGGAATTATTATTGCTTTTAAATCCCTCTATTTCCCTTTGGGGAATGTGCTCACTCGGCTTATTTCATGGTTGCTTTACTCTTGTATCCACGTTGCACAGAAACATAACTTGCAATAGATATTAATTAATAACAAGAACAGCTCCACATACATGTCTCGTAAATCTGAATTAATTTTCACTCCAATACAAAGGCTTGTTTGAAACTGAAACGTTAATTTTTAATTTTGCGAATGTTGCCAGAACTTTACTTACGAGTTTCTTCCGAAATTAAATTTGGAATCATGATGTGCCCATCTGTACACAGAAGAGCAGAATTTTCAAGTTTACGGTAATAAATGTGTACTTCTATCGTTAAATCTAGGACTTACGAGTCAGAGACTCCGGCTTATGAAGATTTAAAGAGGGATTTACAGAAAATTAAGCAATATTTTCAATTTTTCTAGGGATATTTTACTTGAAACCCTGGGCAAAGGGATTTTATTTCTTAATTTAAGGTCATCATGAAGGTTTCTTGAAACTCTTTTATTTACTTTAATGTGCCTTTACTCCTTATTTGTTCCTTGGGATTTCGTGATCTCATGGTATTCCTTCCAACTTACATTTAGCTCAGGTATTTATATTCATTCGAGACAGAAAACTACCTAGAATGTGAATTATGAATTTTTGAAAAGATTTCATGTGATACTTTTCAAAATTCTTACAGAATTATATTTAGTGTTCTGAAAATACTAAACTCGTACACCTAAGACACGAGTATGTTCCTACACATGTACGATCCCACATAATCTCATAACACATGGGCAAAAATATATATATTTGTGACCTTGCCTCAAATTTAAAATTTATCGAAAGTTAGAAAAGGACCATAAGTTCCTTTATTGGGTCTTTGTACTATAAAGAGATTGTAAATTTTAATTAAAATTATTAATATTATGAGGACTAAAAAATTGTTTCCCTCTACTGCGTGATCTTAAAGTTTGATGACAGGGATTCTTAATTCCTTCATGATCCCAAAATGAGCCCAAATGTACATAATTCATTAAAGTATCCGACTGCGTTCGGAGCCGTGATTTTGGAAAAACGTACGAATGAATATTTTTTTAATATTTAGTGTCAACTTGGATTAGAATATACGCATAAAGTTGTTTTAAGAATATTATTAAAATAATAATTTTCTTAATAAAAAAAAGTTTTTATTTACCATGTTTTGATAACCATTTTCATGCATTGCCATCTACTTCTTAACTATGGTCCAAATTTCAAGTTTCTCATCGAGAAGTTATAGTTTAAAATCAATTACAAAATTCCACCCGGACAGACAGACAAGAAAGCGAGTTAATAAAAAAATAGGGTAACCTGGGGTCACTCTTTCACCCCAGAGCCATAAAATTAAATATGTAGACGCAACTCGACCCGTGCTATCGACAGGTTGTCTTTGTTCGTCTAAGTTTCGGAGTTACGGGGCTCCTGCCGAAATCGGGGTCCGCCTCTTCCGAGGTCTGGGTTCGAGACCAGAATTTCTTTTTTCACATTTTCATACATTGTGATCGACTTCTGAGTTATGGTTCAAATTTCAAGTCTCTAGCTTTTCGAGAAATTAGTTTAAAACCAATTACAAAATTCCACCCTCACAGACAAGAAAGCGAATTTATAAAAACATGGTCACAATTTATTTAAATGCAATATTTTGGCGGAAAATGAACTTGAGTTATCTGTTTTCAAAACATTCTCCTTTTATGAAAAATGCTTCTATAATAATAATATTTTGTCTCTATATAGCTAAGATTTCTCCAGGGAGCCTGAACTCGGAATTTTGAAACATTAACATTATTTTTAGAGTTATTACCAATTGAAATAATTATTGGTGTTTTTCTGTTAAAATTTCTCCACTTTGATGCATTAAAACATGGATAAATCTATTTCTAAGTTATATATTTCAAAAATCCTAGTTTAGGCTCTATAAAGAGACCTGAGCTATACATATAGACAATATATTATTAGGGAAGCATTTTCCATAAAAGGAAAATGTTTTAAAAATAGGTAATTCTATGTTCATCTTTTGCCAAAATATTGCATTTAAATAATTTTTTATTGTAATAATATCCTTAAAACAATTTCATGCGTGTAGTCTAATCTAAGGGACACCAAATATTCAAAACATATTTAATTGTACGCTTTTGAAATATCACGGTTCTGAACGTAAGTCAGATACCTTAATGAACATACCAATTATTAGTATATTAATTAGATTTCACATTAATTAGTTGTGAATCTTATTCTTATGCTTTTATAAGTTAATTTAGCTACAATCTGTTCATTCAACACATGCTTAGTAGTAAATTATATTAGTTTACTTAATTATTTACTTTACAAACTTTTTGTAATTAAAATTATCTTTAAGTATGAATGATAATTCAGTTTAATTTATCAATATATTTGACTTTATTTAGCAAGTATAACTTAATACTTTTTAATGTAGGAACTCATTAATCTTTGCATCATTATTCACAACTTATATTATAAAAATAATTATTTATCTATATATATAAAGGAGAAAAGCGACTCACTCACTGACTGACTGACTGACTGACTGACTGACTGACTAATCACGAAATCTCTGGAACTATTCAACCTACAGACTTGAAATTTGGTAGACATGTTCCTTTGATAGAGTAGACATCAGCTAAGAAAGGATTTTCCGAAATTCGAAACGCAAGGGGCGTTACGGGGGGTTAAGGGCTTTAATAATAATTGTTTCCATGTTTAAACTACTTGATGTACAATCTTGAAATTGGGTAAGCGGATTCCTTTCAGAGAGTAGAGATCCGCTACAAAATGAGTTTGGTGAAAATCGACCCCCAAGTGGCGTTGCATGGGCTTAGGGGGCGTTATAGATAATTATTTCCATTTTTAAACTATTTGACGCACTGTCTTTAAATTTGATATATAGATTCCTTTCGTAGAATAATGATCAGTTACAAAACGGGTTTTGTGAAAACAGACTTCTAAGTGGCGTTGCGGGGGATTAAGGGGCGTAATAGATAAATATATCTGTTTTTAAACTACTTCACCTACCTACTTGAAAATTGGTAGGCAAGTTTCTTTCCTGGAGTAAATATCCGCTACAAAATGGGTTTTGGGAAAATTGACCCCAAGGGGTGTTGCAGGGGCGGGGGGCTTAAGGGGCGTTATAAATTCCTATTTTTAAGTTATTAGACGTACAGTCTTTAAACTTGGTAAGCAGATTCCTCTCATAGGGTAGAGATACGCTAAAAATGGGTTTCGTGAAAATTGCCCCCAAGTGGCGTTGAGGGGACTTAAGGGGCGTTATAGATAATTATTTCCATTTTTAAACTATTAGACGCACAGTCTTTAAATTTGATATATAGATTCCTTTCGTAGAATAATGATCAGTTACAAAACGGGATTTGTGAAAACAGACTTCTAAGTGGCGTTGCGGGGATTAAGGGGCGTAATAGATAAATATATCCGTTTTTAAACTATTTCACCTACCTGCTTGAAAATTGGTAGGTAAGTTTCTTTCCTGGAGTAAATATCCGCTACAAAATGGGTTTTGGGAAAATTGACCCCCAAGGGGTGTTGCGGGGCGGGGGGTTTAAGGGTGTTATAGATTCCTATTTTTAAGTTATTAGACGTACAGTCTTGAAACTTAGTAAGCAGATTTCTCTCATAGGGTAGAGATATGCTAAAAATGGGTTTCGTGAAAATTGCCCCCAAGTGGCGTTGAGGAGACTTAAGGGGCGTTATAGATAATTATTTCCATTTTTAAACTATTAGACGCACAGTCTTTATATTTGATAAAGCGATTTCTTTCATAGAGTAGAGATCAGCTATAAGAAGGTTTTGTGAAAACAGACCTCCAAGTGGCGTTGCAGGGGAATAAGTGGCGTAAGAGATAAATATTTTCGTTTTTAAACTATTTGACCTACCTGCTTGAAAATTGGTAGGAATGTTTCTTTCATGGAATGAATATCCTCTACAAAACGGGTTTGGAGAAAATTGACCCCCAAGGGGTGTTGCGGGGGGTTAAGGGCAGATATAAATAATTATTTCTTTTTTTAAACTATTAGACTCACAGTCTTGAAATTTGGTTAGCAGATTCCTCTCATAGGATAGAAATACACTGCAAAATGTGTTTTGTGAAAATCGACCCCTAGGTGCTGTTGCGGGGGTTCAAGGGGCGTTATTGATAATTTTTTTGCATTTTTAATTAATTGGACGCACAGTCTTCAAATTTTGCTAAGCAGATTCCTTTCATAGAGTGCAATTCCCCTACAAAATGGGTTTTGTGAAAACAGACCCAGAAGTGGCGTTGCGGTGGCTCAAGTGGCGTTATAGACAATTACCCCATTTTTTAAACTGTTAGACGTACAGTCTTGAAATTTGATAAGCAGATTCCTTTCGTAAAGTAGAGAACCGCTACAAAATGGGTTTTGCGAATATCAACTACCAAGTTTAATTTCGGGAGATTAAGAGGCGTAATCGATCAATATTTCCATTTTTAAACTACTTGATCATCCTGCTTGAAAATTGGTAGGCATGTTCTTTTCATGAATTAGAGTTCCTCTAACAAAGAGTAAAATGAAAATTGACCCCAAAGATGTTTGCGAGGGGTCAAGAGGAGTTACAGGAGAAAATTCCTGTTTTTAATTGTTAGACCCATATACTTGAAATTTGTTAAGCATGTTTCTTTTGTTTAATAGGGATCCACTAAGAATACATTTTAAGCAAATCAAGTTCTGGGGGTTGCAGGGGTTACTGGGACGTATTGACAAAAAAAATTACTTTTTTCGAGCTACAAGGACTATAATAATGAAATTTGGTTTGCATTTTCTTTTGTTGAATTGAAATCCGCTAAGAGCGGTTATTTTGGAAACGGCTCTCAACGGGATTACGGGGATATTATAGTAAAACTTTTGCTTTTTCTGTTAGATTTAGACTTGAAATTTGGCTTGCATGTTCAATTTACGGAGTAGAGATCCACCGAAAATTGGTTTTGCGGGAATCCACTTGGTTTTTGAGTTACGAAAGAGCAAACATCATTCTATGCTTCAATTTTAGAGATTTTTAGAAATACAAATTAGATGAGTTCTGCCCTTTTTTTTTATCAACAGGTGACAGTTACAGGTATAAGTATATTTTTCAATTCAATCGAATTCTTAATGCTAGGATTTAGATATCAATAATTTATACATATATATAAGCAGTAAAAATTTATAAAACATCATGAAATACCCAGCGAAGCGGGCGGGTAACAGCTAGTAATAAAATA
>BMAO01030027.1:0-14334 GCA_019973975.1 Trichonephila clavata
CTCCGAAACGGCTTGGCCGATTCTTATGAAATTTTGTGCGTATATTCAATAGGTCTGAGAATAGGACGAATTAGTTAAAAAGATATTAATTAAAAACCTTAAAACGCCTAATTGTCTTAACCCTGCGTGTTGTTTTTCCTGTCTAGCGTCGTGAATGAACAGAGGGTGAAATTTTTCGGTACTCTCGACGTTTTTTAAACAGCCATTCGATTTTTGTTTTTTAAATCAGACAAAAAATGATTACAGAATCGGAAAGATCATTTTTTTCACCACGATACGGTATAATTTTCTTTGCAAAATAATGATGTTTTCTATTTCTTACAATTTTTTTAAAATCGAGTTAAAACAGATGCGTTTTTATAAAAAAAAATTTCTAAATCGTTGCGTATGAATTCATTTTCGTGTTATTAAAACGATACTTTTTACTACATAATTTCATACATTTTTCTTTTTGAATCAGTCATTTAAAAAATAAAATGCCGAAAACTTTTTTTCTACAATTTTTTTAAAAATACTCAAAATTTTAACGTAATATTAAATGACTTCTTCATTAATTAAAATTACCGTACGAAACTTTTTTTACGTTTGTAGAATAATGTTATACAACTTATGTGTAAAAACAGAAAAAATTGCTTAAAAATTACGGATTTTAAAAAAAAAAATTGTGATTTTCGTAAAATATCGTTTTTGCGAGAAATAATTTAAACAGTCTTTTTTGTACATTTTTTATTTAAAAGTACTTTGTTTTTTTTTCAATTAATGTGTGAATTTTCAAAATTTTAACGTGAAAGTTAAGCCCTAAAAAAATAATTAAAAAAATGAAAACTTTAAAAAAAATTCACAAATGCTCTTCAAAGTCATTCACTTTGCGTTACCTTTTTGTTTGGAAAAAGGAAAGGTTGAGGTAGTTTTGAGTCTTGCTGCGTAGTAAGAAGGGGAATTCCCTCATAACATTGCTCATTGGGGCGGGACGCTTATTCAAATAATGCATCACAACCGATAGTTTTTTTTATTTTTAAAGATTTATTTATTGAAGAACAGGGGAATATAAGAAAAATATATCATAAAAAAATATAAGGAAATATTATGAAATATATTTTTATCACATAGTATTATTTTCTTTATGAATTTTATACTTTGAATGTGTAAATAAAGGCTTTTTACCTTTTTTTTTCGTAACTTTTTTTTAATCTAATATTAAAAAAAAACGCAATATAGAAATAAACAGTCGTTTCAATAGGAAACGGTAAGAATTTTTGCATTAATTATATTTGTGAAAAATTTAATCTCGTTATCATTATTTTAAATAAGTTTATTTGCACTACATTAAAATGTATTACATTAAATAAATATTTTTTAAATAAAGTAGTATTGTTTCCTGTAAATCATTAACCGAAATTTTTCAATCGTTATGTATGGATTTCTTATAATTAGGATAAGTAAACCATCTGAACTAAAAAAGTTCATAATTTGCTCTTTTAAAATCAGTGATTTAATAAATTTATAAATGCCAAACATCATTTAGTTCGTCACGATTCGAATTTTTTCCCCTTCAAAACAATAACACTTTGCCTATTTATGATTCCTTCTAAAATGAATAAATATCAATGCATTTAAATGAAAATGATTTTCCAAAAATAAAATGCTAAAAACTATCTTTTTTTTAAGAACTTAAAAAAAAACTTTTTTTTTTTACAAAACAATGATATTTTGCATATTTTATGATTTTTTCTAACATGAATCAATATCGGTGTCGAACATTTAAAAAGATCCACAATTTTACTTCAAAATTTAAAATAGTAGTGAAATTTCATAATTTTAAAATGTTAAACGAGAAAGCCATGACACGCCCACACGGGCCATGACTCACATCGTATGCGTCACACCCACACAAAAGTGCTGACGTCAGAAAAAAAGGAGGAAATTAACATGGGGATTAAGTTATACCCTCGGTAAAATCCCGTGCAACGCCGGGCCATACAGCTAGTATATATATATATATTATAACTATCTCTGTCAGAAAATATGCAAGGGAAGGTGGCACTTGCATATATAAATATTATATATACTAATAAATAATACTTCACAATATACACTCATGAACAAAAAAATTAGTGCACAAAAACTAATTGCGGTATCGTAACGAAACTTGGCATGAAGGTACATGTCGGGGAGATATGCAAATGATTAGAAAAGCAGCGTGATTGCGCATTACGTATAGAAGGTAGAGGACGTTTAATGTCTTTCTCCGTTGAGTATAAAACAGGTAACCAAAGCTTGTTTGAGTGTGCTAAATCACTTACAAAGGAAGCGCTCAGGTAGACATGCCATTACGCCGTTTTCGAAGAAAATATGAGAAGCTGTCGCATTTAGAGAGGGGGAGAATCATCGGCATTACGGAAGCTAGGTGATCAGCTAGGCGAGGAGCTCGTCAATTAGGCAGCTCTGATTTTGTTGGGACCAATGGATCCAAGAGATGTCATTTACACGAAGACCATGCTCGGAATGCCCTCGACAAACCAGTCGTCGAGAAGACCGCACATCATAAGAAATGCACGCGTACAGCCAACTGCTTCATCGGCCACCATCGAGGCACAGGTAGCACCTTCAGTAGGGGTCCCTGCGTCTTCTTGAACCATAGAAAGGCGCCTGGCTGAAGGACATTTGGGATCGCGGCACCCATTACGTGTGCTGCCCTTGACACCCACCCATTGACGCCTCTGTTTGGAGTGGTGCCGCACATGAGGAAACTGGACTGCAGCGGAATGGAACCAGGTCATCTTTAGCGACGAATCCAGATTCAATCTCAGCAGTGATAACAATCGTGTTCTTGTGTGGAGACCCCGTGGTGAACCCCTCAATCCTGCCTTTGCTTTACAGTGATGCACCGCTCCCACAGCTGGTGGGATGGTATGGGGTGCCTTTGCCTACAAACACCATCTCCCTTAGTATTGATCCGTGGCACCGCGACAGCCCCACGGTTTTGTCCATGACATCCTGCAACCACATGTGTTGACACTCATGCAACGGCTCCCAGGAGCCTTTTTCAACAAGACAATGCTTGGCGCTACACGGTAAGGGTGTCACAAGACTGTCTTCGCACTGTTACTACCCTTCCTTGGCCTGCCCGATCCCCAGATTTGTCTCCAATCGAGCATATCTGGGATTATTTGAGACGGCAAGTCGGGCATCCCACAAGTTTGAACAAACTACAGGTAAGGGTATAGAAATATGGAACGAAATGTCTCAAGACATCATACAGAACTTGTATGCCTGAATGCTCGATCGTATCGCACTGTGCATTCACGCTAGAGGGGCTTCAACAGGGTATTAAATCCTGCATTCTTTTGTCTTTTTCTTTGAAATAAATTATCCTTTCCCGTTAATTTTCTAATAATTTAATTACATCAAAGTAGTCATTACGTATGTAAAATGTCGTTTCATTTTGATGACTCTTTCTTGGTGCGCTAATTTTTTTGTCCATGAGTGCATATAGTATGTAATTTTCGTTACTCCTTGTTCATTCAAACACTCATTGTAATTTTCACGAAACATTTCAGAACATTTAGCCCTACTAAATAATTTTAAATCGTCAAACCTCATTTATTTTTACTCGTTAAGCCAATTGAATTTAAAGATGTTTAGCTTGAAAAATACTCAGTTAAAAAGTTTAAAACATATCTCTAATACAAATAGCATTAGTGATTCACGAGCTAGAACTAAAAAAAATATGAACAAAATTTGACCCACGTCTCAGAAAAAGGTTCGCCATCCCTGCTATAAGAAATCACCCCTTAAACGAGTTTATAAATCGCAGTGCAACAGTTTGAATCGCCAGATGGATGTACAAGTTTGCTGTCTTAACCTCGAGTGTGCTCCTACAATCAAAGAAAATTGCTAGCTCCAGACCATAACTGTCGATGCAGGCCTAGTGTATCTAGGTGGCTGTTTATTTAAAGTACACTTGGTTCACATTCTCCACGGGGCCAAACTAGCACTTAACGAGAAATTTGAGCACTGGCGTAGCTAGTTCTGAGTGGAGCCTGTATCAAAATTCTTTCGGGGGTCTCTTTTAGATAGAAGACCCCTGTTAGTAGGACTGAAGTTACACATGTTGGGGGCCCTGTATCATTGATACAGCTGTAGCTGCACCCCTGAATTTGAATCGAAGTCATCTTTCAAATGTACAAACACGTCTACCAAATTTCGTCGATGCAGCACAAATCCTTCTTTGCTTCTTTGTAATGCAATTTTTATTTCCATCGGCGTATTTTACTAATGAAGTAAAATGAAGTTGCGTGGTAAAAGATATTTCTAGTTTAAAGCAAACTATTTCAAGTTAGTTGAATTTAGGTCTTAATAGTAAGATATAGATTAATAAAAACGGTCTTGGCTGAAATCCTGATACGAATGAGGGGGGAAAACCACACTTTACAGGAGTCTCTCTCTGCTTCCCTTTTGAAACAAATGGAAAAATAGGAAACTTCCCTAATGACCATGATTGGGAATACCTTTACTCCAGGGAATAAATGCTTTTAAATCATTACAATAAGTTGAGTGTGAATAATTAAAAGGATCTGGCTTACTAAAATCTTTAGAAAATTGTATTCAAAATTTCAGAAATGAATTTGGAAAAATAGAACAAGGCGCAACTGTTTTACAGGGTTCTAGTTTGAAGAGGAAGCTGAACAAGCTCGCAGGTAATAAAAGAAAAGGAATTGTTTTGGGTGAAATTAAAGAAGTCAGTTATGATACACCGCTGGCCACCGTAAATGCAACACCAAGAAAGACAAGAGATAGCACAACAAAATTCATTTTGTAGATAATAGGTTGACCAAGTATCAAATGATTAAATTTATAGACTTCTGTGAAGTGTGGTTCGTGCCAGAATCAGTAGCCGCCATTGTTGGAGATCACCGCTGCCACACGCCTTGGTAGTGTTCTTGAGGAACAGCAGATCAAGCAGCTTCCACACGTTGGCCAAGTTGATCTGGTGTGGCACCTGGGGGTGTAATTTGGGTCAATCGTTGAGCAACCATGGACCACATGTTTACTATCGGCGAAAGATCCGGAGAGCTAGTCGTCCAGGGAAGCAATTCAATCTGGTGATTGACGAAGAACCTTTGGACAATGCGTGCCACGTGTGATAGCGCATTATCCTGTTGAAATATAGCTGTGGCCAAGCCCTGAAGGTAAGGAAGGACAACTGGCTCCAACACCTCGGAGATGTAGCGCTGGCTGTTTAAAGTACCGGCAATGCGTACTAAATGAGTGCGAGAGTGATATCCAATACCACCCCATACCATAATACTCGGTGCAGGACCAGTGTGGCGGTGCATAACGCAGCTGTTCAGCATCCTCTCTCCACGGTGTCTCCAGACTCGAATCCGACCATCGTGGTGTTGCAGACAGATGCGTGACTCGTCAGTAAAGACAGCTTCATGCCATTCTTCCGGCCACATCCTTCTTTCATAGCACCATTGGCGGCAGAGACCAAGGTTAGACCAAGCGTCAAGGGTAGACCAAGCAATTGACATCTTGTGGACAGACAATTCTGCTGTAAACGGCGTTGAATGGTACGCTCAGACACTGAATGATTCGTTACAGAAAATTTGATGTGCTATGGTTCGTGATGTGACTGAGCGATCCGTCACTGACAAGCGCACAATTTGCCTGTCCTCAGGTGAAGTGGTGCACTGAGGTGGATGAGATCGACCACGTCGGTCCGTCGTACCCTCCTGCATCCAACGGTCACATAGCCGCAATACAGTTGTTTGGTTTCGTCCAACTCGACTACCGATTTCCCTGAAAGATAATCGACAATCTCGGTAGGCCCCTAAACTTCCTCTGTCGAACTCGGATACTTGATCAAAAGCTGATCGCTGTTTTCTACGAGACATAACTGGTCGTTTTTTGAAAAAACCACAAGAAAAACACAATTGCCGAACTTGAATTGGTCGAAATCTCCAAGCCTTAAATAGCGCTGTGAGGTGGCGCCACAGGCGTGCGTGATATGTGTTCGTGCTGAAATTCTAATCCTTTGCATATCTCACCTCCGCTAATGCATGTTGAAAATTTCATGTTATTTGCGTATTACCTTCAGAGTGTTGCATTTACGGTGGCCAGCAGTTTATTTTGAAAGAAGGGAAAATTTCACAGAGAATTCATTTATATCATATGCGATAGCGCAATACCAAACTATCCTGAAGAGCTTAAATTTATAAACTGCTGTAGAACACTTTACAGTATTTTTTACGAGAAATTATTACATGAAATTAGAAAGCTACACACACACACACAAATTAAAGTAAACTTACAAAGACGATATTTAATCTTTTAATTTTGACGATATAAATTGGAAAAAGAAATGAAAATAAAATAAAAATACAACGAAGACCCCCTAGAAATTTATCGAGTTGCAAGAAAAATTCTAACGTAGAAATACTTTTAAAAATATTTTTTAACAATACCGATACCGAATGCATCACATAAGAGATCTTTATAAGTTTTAAAAGAAACATGTTAAAATTATTTAAGAAGTACAATGGGAAAGAAGACAAATTGAACAACAACCACACACACATATTATATATAGAACACAAGATGTTTTGGACAAAATATATACGGCAAAATTAACTGATGAATTTCCCAGAGAGGAAGGAAGAAGCAAAGTTGTATAGCTAAATTGTAAGCTCTTTTGTAAGGTTTTTAACTTTTTTAGATACAGTTAAGATTTTTCCTTAGCCGTTCAGTTTTATTATCAGTAAAACATTTTATTTTAAGAACTTAAGGCATAAGCGACTCTTTTCACTATTTAGCTTTTCGACTCTTGGGCTCATGGGCCCCAAACCTTTTACCGCCAGGGGCCTCCAACTACCTTAATCCGCCTGTGTCTGTACTAATAAATGGAAGAATTTAGATTTCACATTCATAGTCCCGAACCGACGTCTTAGTGGCGGCATAGTTTCTGTTGAATTGTGGATTCGAACCCTTGTACAGTAGATTCTCGAAAACTCGGCGCTCGATAACCCGGCAGACGAGATAACTCGGTCACATCCTTGCAGGTCGCTGATCTAGAATGAAACAGAATAACATCTAATATCTGATGCAGAAATTGTTGCTACTGTTGCAGTTGATGAAAAATGCCAGAAAATGATGAAAATGTTAAAGTTGAGGACACCGTACAAACTCCTAAACTATTACATAGAGAGGGTCTATTGGATGTCGAAACTATCTTTCAGTTTTTTGTACAAGGTGCGTTAGTAAGGGACTTAGTGCTCCTTCCTTCGTAGTCTTCGTGATGAAGCAACAAAGCACAGAGTGCAATAGAGAAAACAGCAGAACATTACGCGTTTTTTAAGGGGGTTCACCCATGTAACGGCCAGTTTTTTAAGCATTTTTTGAGAATGTTTTCTCACAATCAGTAAAAAGATAGAACTTAAAGTTTTTTTTATCATTTATTTATATGTATTTTAAGAGTATGTATATAAATGTTTAACCAAAAATATATAGTAGAACGTGAGTTATAGCGTTCTGAATACACTCGCCTCAAAAAAATGGACGCTCACTTCCTCCACTATTCCGGTTGATTGGTTTATCTGAAATTTTAAAAAAAAATTAACGGTGTTTTAATCTATAAGCTTAAATGCACAGAATGGGCTATACTCAATTGAAAACATCTAAAATTGGACTTTTGGTACACCTCTGAAGGAAAAGTTTTGAATCTCATGGGGTTTTTTTGGTATGTTTTTGTTTTAAAAAATAGAAATCATTTGAATTTTAGAATTATCGTAGCCCATTTGGTTTGTATATATGTGCTGAGTCTACCCTATAAATTTTAAGTCATTTGGTCAAACCGTTCTTGAGATAAGATGGAGGAAAGTTTGAAAAACACAGTTTTGAGAAAAACGCGTTTAAAATTTCAAGTCCGATTAAAACCATG
The DNA here is from genome assembly GCA_019973975.1 of Trichonephila clavata. NCBI lineage: Eukaryota > Metazoa > Arthropoda > Arachnida > Araneae > Nephilidae > Trichonephila > Trichonephila clavata. Next base: position 7,943 of record BMAO01030027.1, read on the forward strand.
AAAATCTTAACTTCCCCTCAATCGGCGAAGCCTGTTGGTGAAGACTAAAACCAGTTTGACGAAATGTAGATATTTCCTTTTAAACCTCCCCAAACTTGTCAATATTTGTATGAACGTATATTTGCATAGGAAATTCTAAGCCGACTGTACTTAATAGACCCAGCCTTCGATTCCCAACTCAAGGCTCCGAACAGCTGCTCTTCTAACACCTGCTTCTTTATAACGACTTCTTATTTTAAAAAAATCACTTAACCACCGTATTCTAAACATGTTAAAAAAGCAATTTATGGGGAAATTTTTTTATTTTTTTTGATATTTTGAACCCATTACATGGGTGAACCCCTTTAAAAAGAATCGTCATTTTTTTTGCAAAGTCAATTACTTAATTTCCATTAAAGATACACTATGCCTTTATAAATTTTTTCTGGGTTGGGACTTATCAGGTTAATTACTCGTTTACTTTGTATTCATAAATTTTCATTTTGATGCAGTAAATGATCTATGCTTTCATAAAGTATGTATGTCCCTCCACCCCTTCCCCTTTGCTTAGGGGAATTTAGGCAGTTTTTCTGTTGTATTTCTCAAGCAAACAATGTATACAACTGCAGTGATATGTTTTCTGAGGAAACACTCGAGAATCCAAGCATTTTTACAAAATCGGTCACCCTTCAGTCCACAATAGGCCGAGTTTTCGGGACTCTACTGTATTACTAAGGATTAGTAATGTAGAGGGGATGGTTTATGATTAAATCAGTGAGTTCTCAATTTGCTATCGCACGGAAGTTTGGAGAGTGAAATGTGCCAACTCTGATGTCGTCTTTATTACTTGACCTGATTTGAATCGCAAGGTCCGACGCCTTCATGCAATGTTAATAAAAAAATTATTTACTCTCCTTTTCTTTCTGTCTGTAGGGAGAGACGATGTAGTACAAAAATGGAAAGACATAGACCCACAAAATTTAGTACATTAAAAAATGAATAATGATGCTGTTACATTGAAGAAATATTTTCTGCATGTTCTTAAGATTTGTTTCAATTCTATATGAAGCGGTTTATCATAGTTCTGAGAATATAAAATTGCATGATGTCACTACATATTTGAATGCGACAAATTATACTTTATGTTGTATATTTTGGAAATCATTACATTAATTTATCTTTATATTTTTATTAATAATTACTATTATCCATTAGCTTATTCCTTGAAACAGAATTTCAATCTTTATTAAATTATATATTTTAGATAAAGAATTCTTTCAAAGTTTCAATTTTAGCTTTTGAGACGCTTATCAAGATTTGACTTCTATTCTGCCTCGGTACTGTTATTAATATAGTAATTTGAACACAACTTATGTTATATACATATATATATATATATATATATAACTGCTTTTTATATTGTAGTTGTAGTTTGGTGGGGTGGAAGCACTTAGTTCTTTTGAACCTTCATCTCCTTTCATGACATTTTAGATGGCATTCAAATACTTTCATATTGCCCTTTTTTAATAAATGATATTTAAAATTTAAAATATAACTAATGCATATTAATACTAAAAATAATTACTTCGATATGAGTTAAATTACAATTATATATTAAAGTTAAAATTCATGACTTATGCACCGGACTGTTCCTTCATCTTTCGTAGTAAATGGCTTTGTAAAGTTCTTCAATGTCCTTCTCTTGCTCATGGTTTGTATGAGCTCATCAACTATCATCTCCTGATTGTGTAAATGTGGAGTACATTCTTACAGGACATGGAACTTTTACGAGCTATTTGTCAAGATTTAGTTTAATTGCTAGTGGCATTTGTTTATATGATCAGGACGTTGAAATGTGCGAAACGTGTATTGTTGCATTTTAACCTATACTTTTGTAAACGAGAAATTTTTTAAAATGAGTTGAAATGTTTAGGAATTTCCTGGCCACCTGTTTTACTTTTGTTGGTCAACTGTTCGGCGAAAACGTTAATAATTTTTAAAAATTTGTTTAACGTAAAAATTTTATAGGTACCTCCCCCTTTCTTCATTTTATATTTGCACTCCCCCTCCCTTTGCTTTTCATTTTATATTTGTATTATAAATGTATGTATACTTTTGGATCAAATTTGATAATGCATTTGCCATTCACATCTATAAGCCTCATGTTATGTAATGTGGTGCATGAGGAGTCTTGCAAATAAATTTAAAAAATATATTTGAGTTACACTCACCAAATATAACGCATGGGTAGGTGAAACTTGCATCCCAAATTAATATTATTAATCTGAGTTATTTATATATTAAAATTATTTAATAACAAATACTTTTTAAAATTGGCTTTACACAAAGTACCAATAACATGATGATCTACTTAAAATATTATTTTAAGATATATTCTTCTGTGTGTATGTGAAGTGGAGTGTGTTCCCCAAAAACATCTTATAGTTCTAAGCGTTTCGTGAGTCAAGAAAGTTTGAAGACCGCTGATCTAGGTGTACTCTATATGTGCTGAAAGTTTTTAACCACTGTATTGATCCACCATGTATATGAAATATTCGATTATTTAAATAAAAATACATAAATGTCACTGAATAACTTAAGAAACACAAGTGTAATTGGATTCGATATTTTTATTCCTTACTTCCTCAGCGGCTCGACAGCCCAGGATGGGCCTTGATCTTCTCAAGAAGCCTTTTCCAGGCTAGTCTTCTTCCTGTTAATGTTGTCCAATTCTTAGTTCTCAAAACTAGAAGATATTTTTTCAATGTCATCAATCCATCTAAGATTAGGCTTGCCCTTTCTTCGTGTGCCAATTGGTTGGGCATTGAAGACTTTTATAGTGGTGAGGTCTTTGTCCATCCTGACAACACGACCTGCCCATTTAATTCGTTGTATTTTGATGAAATTAACGGTGTCAGATTCTTTATATGATTGATAGAGCTTGAAATTTGATCTTCTTCGACGACATTTTTATTAGAACTGTGAATAATTTTCTTACTTATTTGGGAACTGAAATAAATAATAAAAATGTGAGATGGCCCAGAAATTTATAAAAGTATCATTGCTGCAAATAAATGTTTGTGTGCCTTGAAGAGCTATTTAAAATCCAGTTTTCTTAAATTAGGAACTAAATTGCTTCTTTACAAAAGTCTCATAAGATCTGTCCAGGCTTATACATCAGAGACTTGGCCGTGATGAGGAAGCTTTAAGAATTTTTGAGAGAAAGATCTTACGCTGCATTCTTGGTAGGATCCAAGTGAATGGATCATGGAGAAGAAGATCTAACTTATAAAACTCTACAAAATTTATAAATAACCTGATATTGTAAAATTTGTCTAATTACAGAGACTAAAATGGGCTGGTCATCTAGCTAGTATGAATGAAGATCGTTGATGCAAGAAAATATTTCTGGCAAAGCCCATGGGAAATAGACCTCGGGGAAGACTCCCGTTAACCCGTTACCACCCAGTGATCTATTTATAGATCACCTCCCACTCAGATCCCAGTGAAAACGATATCTTTTAATCACTTCGTATTGTCATTGGCTGGTTTCCATACACATGTGGCCATACCCCCAAACGAGATTTTGAAGTATTCTTTCCCACAGCAGTCCAGCAGCTAGCATCTGATGTTCGCCATTTTGAAGCTTTAAGGGGTCACAGGGGTGTTAATCTCGGATTTTTTCGAATTTTCGAAAAAAATATATGTTGTTCCTCATTTTCTTTTGAACATTTTGATACCAACCACGTGATAGTGCTACAAAAACTTTGAAAGTTATTAAAAAAATTCCAAACAGCAATTTAGTAATAACAGTGTTTAAATGGACACATGCCACGCCCAGTTTTTTTTTATTTCGGCATACGTTTCATTTTTCTGTTTTTTAAAAAGCCTCATGAAATATTTTAATCGCTTGAGTTGATCAGAAGGAAGCTTGCAACTCAACACATTCATTCTTTCTGTGTTTACATTCTGTTTTGGTAACACTACCACGTTGTTTGAAATAAGTTATCGAAATTCAAAACAACGTTGTTTGAAATCGTTTATCGAAACTCAAAACATTATTTATCTTTTGATTTGAAATGGAAAATATACATCCTAGGCCTTCAGGTAAGCGTCCTTACAAAAGAAGATTTAGAGGGAACCAATTCATGAAGGTATGTCCTGATACAAATGTTACAGAAAGGAGAGATACAGGTAAGTGTGCTTCCAGTAATAAATCTCAGGAATTCAGACTTCATTAAAGTCAAATCTTGTTAAGGTAAGTGAAAACTTCAAAGGATATCGTATTTTTGATTTTATTTCAACCTTTAGATCTATTTTGTCAGTATCATGCTGTTTAAAATGTCATAAGCCATTAACAATTAATGAAAAATCCACTCGTGGTTTATGTTCGAATTTTGAAATACATTGTAAAAACTGTAGGAGTAATTGTACTTTTTCAAGCTGTGAAAACACTGGGAATAAAAATAATCAGAAATTAACAGAAGATCTATTTTAGCAATGAGATGCATAGGTCAAGGTTTACAGTCATTAAAAACCTTTTGTGCTGTAATGAGTCTTCCTAATCCTGTTGAACAAAAATCATATGATGTTATTAATAATAAACTTTCACTTGTTATGAAGGAAGTCGCCGAAGAAAGCATGAACAGGGCAGCTGTCGAAGAAAATTCTTCGTCACCTGATAACATTTTAACGGTAAGTGGTGATGGGACCTGGAAGACGAGAGGACATTCATCGTTGATTGGAGTATGTACTCTAATAGGGAGCGAAACAGGTAAGGTTTTGGATCGGGAAGTGTTGTCCTCATTTTGCAAAGGATGCGACAGTTATAAAGGGGTAAGGTTTGGTATCAAGTACAATAAATGGCTAAGAGCGCATAAGATTTCATGTAGAAAAAATTATTCTGGCTCTGCTGGTAAGATGGAGGTTGACGGGATGTTGAGGATTTTTATTCGATCAGAAAAGCTTCACAACCTGAAATATTCGAACTACATAGGAGATGGCGACACAAAAACATTCAATGCCCTTTCTGAAAAGAAGCCGTATGGCGATAACCATCTTATTCAGAAAATAGAATATGTAGGCCATGTGCAAAAGAGAATAGGTACAAGACTTAGGAAGCTTAAATTAGTATATGGTAAAAAGAAATTATCTGATGGTAAAACTATAGGCGGTAAAGGTAGGTTAACTGATAGTTTAATTAATAAGCTTACGCATTACTATGGTAATGCTATTCGATGCAATTCTACTAGTGTAGATGAAATGCGGAAAGCCATTTGGGCTGTTTGGGGTCATTCTTGCAGCACCGATGATGAACCGATGCACTGGTTTTGTCCTACAAATCCAAATACATGGTGTAAGTATAATGCTGCAATTAATAATAATTTACAAAATTATACACACAAACCCTCAGTTGCTAAAGCTGTTCGAGATGTAATTAAGCCTATATTTGCAGACTTATCTCATCTGGCACTCCTGAGGAAATGTTTAGGAGGTAAGACACAGAATCCTAATGAAAGTTTAAATTCATTAATCTGGAAGTTTTGTCCTAAGACGATTGGTTCTAGCCTTCAGATTGCAGAGATTGCTGCAAATCTAGCAACCAGCATTTTTAATGATGGAAATCAAATACTTATTACTATTTTAGAGAAATTTGGCTTAAAAATTAACAAAAATGTTTGTGTGTCCCTGGCTGAACGTGACAATCATCGAATCTTTACGTCAAGAAAGGGGAGCTTATTAGCATCGTTTGAAGCTCGCAGAGCCAAAAAAATTGAAAAGAGTAAAGAAATTGAGCTGTTTAAGCAACAGGAAGGCATATCCTATGATCCTGGAGCATTTTAGCATGTAAGTTTTAAAATTTATTTTCTCAAATTCAATTTAAAACTTTAAAGCCTTTTTTCTCAGTTTGTGTTTTTTTCACTTACGCTCATTGCGTTTCAAAAACTTATCATACTTTGATGCATAAAACTTTATAGAATTATAAACTCTATCATAATCTTTAAATCCTAGCTATTTATAGTATTACATATTTGTAATTTTTTGAAAAATTTCAAAAAAATTTATTTTTTTATTTTTTAAAAATATTATTTTTTATTCTATTTATATAAAATCGCTACCATCTAATAAGGATATATTTGACTTTATAAATCAACTTATTGCTAGTAATTAGAATTATTATTTCAGAAAATATCATGCGCGTCGTAAAACTTACTATTTGTTTCTTACAAAAAATTTTCTTATATTTATGTGCTTATTATTTTTAAAATTATGATTATATTTTAGACATTTTATACTTTTTTGAAACTTTATTCCTTTATAAAAAATGTGTAAAAGAATAAAATTATTTCATTTAACCTCAAAGAATTATTTCTAGTCGAAAATTGTTCGTATTTTGTGCTCTCGAAACATTT
>BMAO01030028.1:0-46368 GCA_019973975.1 Trichonephila clavata
TTTTATTGGAATAAATGACGGCTTAGTTGTTTTCTTGGTGCCGTAAGATTAATTTAAAACGTAATTTAAATACGTAAAATAGTTGGCGTCCGCGCATTTCGAATCGTAATGGAAAGCGAAAAAGCTAAAAGAACAGCATTGCGGAAGTCGTTTACAGTTTGTGCTAACAATATTGAAAAAGCAATCGAACATGGGAAATCGTCAACCGATGATTTATTGCACTGTAAAAATTGCTTCAGGATAATTTACAAGATTAGAAGAAAGCCAAGAAATTGTTTCGGCTGCTATCCTAAGCAAAGAAGATTTTGCTACGGCGTTCGAAAAGGATTTCGAAGAAGCAGAAATCTCAGAGAAGGTACTGTAAATATTCATCTATTTAGAAAAAATGATACAAGCATCAGCGCGTCAGAAGAAAGTGCATCTCAATTAGATATTTCACAAAAACTGGTAAAATTGAATGGCTGACATTAAAGAATGGCTCAAATTTTGGAGTCAGTTCAAACGTATTCATGGATGTTAACTTGCATAAAGAGGATAAGTTCCAATATTTGATCCAAAGTATGGTGGTCGGAACACGAGTTTGAGATCTTGTAGATGGATATCCTCCTACAGCGGAAAACTATGACAAGTGTATCGACAGTTTACGGATGAGATTTGGCCGCGAAGAACTATTAATCGAGTTCTACGTCAGAGAACTGCTGTCGCTTGTTATCAAGAATGTCACAAATTCCAGATCTAAAGGTGAAATAACTCAACTTTACGATCAATTGGAGTCTCATTTAAGGTCACTTGAATCCATCGGCATGACGTCAGACAAGTATGCAGCAATGTTATTACCCCTAGTAGAATCCTGCATTCCTGAGGACATACTCCGTATTTGGCTGAGAAATCCACCTGTTTCTACTGCAGAAGAATCTTATAGTCAAAAATTAATAGTTTTAAAGTTTCTCAGATTAGAAGTGGAAGGTGAACAAAGAGTTTTGTTTGCAAAATCTGGTTTTAAATCACGTGATATTTCCAGAAATAAACGGAGCAAAGTCACCGAAATGAGGATGTAAATACTCCACCTACAAGTGCAGCTTTAGTGAGCACAGGTAAGGAGAGGGGCAGTTAAAAATGTATATTTTTTCGTAAATTTAATCAAGATCTGAATGTTACATTGCTAAAAAACTGTCTTTAGTGGATAGAAAGAGTGTTATAATTAAATCTAAGGCATGTTTCAAGTGTTTAAAAGAGAAACATTCAGCCCGTTTTTGTCGAAACAAAAATTTACGTTGTGGCTTCTGTAATGATAAATGGCATCACATTTTGTTTATGCCCTAAAAAAGAAGAAGAATTAAATAAAGTAGACATTAAAATGTTGTAAGTAACACTCTTTCTAACCAAACTCAGGAAAATTTATATGTGTACTTGCAAACGATTTCACTAAAGGTCAGTAGTGGCAAAACGGAGCTGGTCATGCGATGTTTATTGGATAGTGGTCAGAAAATTCATACATAACTCAAAGGGCATTTCTCAGTTAAGCTTGAGGTCCATTGGGAAACAAACCTTGTACATGGTTTGTTTGGGGGAGGAAATCAAGTCCCAAACAACATTCCAAATATAATATAAAAATAAAAAGCCTAAAAGGCAAATTTCCTGCAGATTGAAGTATTATCGGAGGAAAAGATTTGTGGCATTTTGCCAAAAATTACAGATAAATATTTGATTTCTGAACTAGATAAGAAGAATATGTATGTTCCGGATGTGGGTTCTCGCGTCTCAGATATTGATCGCTTATTGGGAGCAGATGCACTAGGATTGATTTACACAGGGAAACTCATTAAATTAGAATGTGGTTTAACGGCGGTAGAGAGACACATTTGGGTTTTGCGTTAATGGGTAAAGATACTAAAATTAATAAAGCAAAGTTCTTACCTGCTATAAATGAGCAACAGAATCATAGGTCTGTCATGAGTATGTTGTCCAATCAAATATTGTCTTTAGATGTTAAGGAATTGTGGAGTTTGGAAACCATTGGAATAAGAGATCCGATAGAGAATTTAAAGGGAAGGAAACTTAATTCCGAATCCATAAAAATGTGTGAAAATTATTTAGATATTCTTCCAAACGGAAGGTATCAGTTAAAATTGCCTTTTAAAATAGAAAACAGTTTGGGGAGAAACAAAAGTATGATTGGAAGAGACTCCAAAAAATGTGCCAAGGTATAATCGAAACCAACTGGTTTGATGATTATGTGTCTGTTTTCAAAGAATGGGAAAATCTAGGAAAATTGAAAGAATCCCAGATAATGAAATAAAATAATGACGGGTATTATCTACCTCATAGACCCGTACTGACACCTGCCTAAGATAAACCCTGTTTTTCGATGCTACTGCTAGGGAGGGAGTAAGACTTCGCTTAACGATGTGCTTCATTAAGGCCCCAGTTTATAGAATTAATACCAGACACATTAGTTCAATTTCGTTTGTACCAGATTGGTCTATCAGCTGACATTTAGAAGGCCTTCCTACAGTTAGCTATAGCCCCCGAACATAGAGAACTCTTAAGATTTTTCTACCCTCTTGAAAATAATAGGGAATTGGTTTATCGGCATTGTCGGTTGTTTTCGGAGTTTGTTCAAGTCCGTTCTTATTAGTGGCTTCTTTAAATCATTTGCTTGAATATTCTTTATTGGAGTGTATGGAAATTCTTTCTAAACTCAAACATTCATTCTATGTCGATAATTGTGTTAGTGGGGTTTTTACTGAGCAGGAAGTAGGGAACTTTATTCCTAGTGCTAAAGCTGTCTTAAGCAAGGGATGTTTCAATTTGAAGAACTGGGAGAGTAATGCCAACGGTCCAGGTGTCTCTAAGTGTACGGGCGATACAGACTTACTGGGTATAATATGGAACTTAGATAGACATACACTTAGATGCTCTGTAATAAATGAAATTCCTCATAACAAGGGTAATACGACTAAAAGAACAATTTTGTCATTTGTGCAACAGTTCTACGATCCTATTGGAATTTTATCTGCCACCACCTTACTACCAAAAATTTGGCTCCAAGAAGCGTGGAAAATTAAATTGGCCTGGGAGGACCCCCTATCCCCCGAGATGTATAACATGTTTTCCAGATGGTTACTTGAAGTGGCATGTTTAAGTAAGATAGAAATTCCAAGATATATAGATGTTAGTGGAAAGTCAGAGTTGCATGTTTTTGTAGATGCGTCTACGAATGCTTATGCCGCCTGTATTTTTGTTAGGTCAGTTACCAATAATGGTGAACAAGTTCATCTGATAAGAGCCAAAACAAGAGTAGCACCAATTAAAACAATATCAATACCTCGGTTAGAACTACCAGCCTGTAGTATTGGTGCAGGACTAGCTCTTTCAGTTCGGACAGCACTTGATCTACCACACTTTAAAACAACATTTTGGACAGATTCTAGGGTTACACTGTGGTGGATTAAGAACCGAGGAGAATGGTCAATATTTGTTTCTGATCGAGTCAGAGAGATAAATGAAGTATATTCTCACGAAAATTGGGAGACATGTCCCAGGAATTTCAAACCCAGCAGATGTTCTCTCAAGGGGTTGCACTCCGCAACAATTGTTAGATTTAAAATGGTTTGAAGGTCCCGCATGGTTAAGGGAAGAACCAGGGGATTGGCCAATAACAAAAATAGACTGTGAGGTTAAAGAGGTAAATGCTGAAAGCAGAAAGGTTACATTGTGTAGTATTAATGTAAAAGAAAACTTTCCTTGGTACGCACAGAAATTTTCAAATTATCATTCTATAATCAGGTTAGTAAGCATGGATAAAAAGGTTCATTGTTAACTGTCGTAAGAGTCCGGGGGATAGAAATGGGGGAGAAATCTCCAACTCAGAATTTGAGAATGCGGAAAAGATACTTATAAGGACTGTTCAAAGAGAATGTTTCCCTGAGCCAAAGAATGTACCTATAATCAATGTAGTTAACGATAATGAGGGTTTTTGCGAGTTAAGACTAAAATTACCGAACGGAAGGATGATCCTTGCTTTTTAACACCCATCCTTCTTCCAGCAAATTGTGCGTTAACCACACGACTAGTGGAGTACTTGCACAAATCTAATTGTCATGCAGGTACTCAAATACTGCTTTCAATAATAAGGGAAAATATTGGATTTTAAAATCGAAGAGAACTGTCAGACAGGTTATTAGAAAGTGTGTCGTGTGTAGACGATACAGTGGAGGATCAGTGCGCATGCTGCCTTGCCTGAAGACCGAGTTAGGGATGCAAAAGTATTCGAGGTAATATGTATTGATCTATCCGGCCCCCTCTGCCTTCTAAATGGTGATAAAGTGTGGATTGTCTTATTTACATGTGCTGTTTTCTGAGCCGTACACCTTGAAATTGTAGCCTCCTTGTCTACTGAAAGTTTTTTGCTCTCCTTGCGTCGGTTCATAGCTCGTAGGGGCAGACCGAAGACAATGTATGCAGACAATGGATCCAATGTTAGAGGTTCTGTTACAGAATTACAAGGTCTAGACTGGAGTAAAATACAACGCGAGTCTGAACTTCAAAGCATAAAATGGAAGTTCATCCCACCCAACGCAGCTTGGTGGGGAGGATGGTGGGAAAGACTCATTACAATCATCAAAGATCTTCTGAGACGTACTTTGGGAAGAGCAATTCTCTCTTATGAAGAGTTACTCACAGTCTGTTGTGACTGTGAAGGAATCATAAACTCTAGCCCCTTAACTTAAATTTCAGAGGATTTGATCGCCATTACTCCAGCTATGCTTTTCATGACTAATAGCTCTGCTGAAGTAACAGACTTGGATCTCAACGATTTTGCCAAATTCCAACGAAGAGTGAGATTTCGTGTCAAATTATTCAAGGATCTGAAAAGTATATTTCGTAAGGAATATTTAGGACTGTTGGCTCAAAAACGTTCTAAGCCAATATCTCACAAAATGAAAGTCGGAGAAATTGTCCTTGTTGAAAATCCTAACAAGAAGAGGTTATATATTGGCCTTTATCTAAAGTGTTAGAATTATTACCGGGTCGGGATGGCAACGTTAAAACCATGAAGCTGAAATGTGGTAATGCAGAGATAATTCGGCCTGTTCAAAGGTTATTTCCGTTGGAAATACAACCTGAAGAACTTCCAATTGCAGCTGTTGGTACGGAAAGGGTTCCTGAACCATCGACCTTGTCTGAAGTGCCAGTAGCTTATACTGATGAAGAAGTTAAACCAGAGTTGATCGAAGTAATTCCTGCTATGGACAGTTGTAAGTTTGCGAGTGTGGACGTTAGATCAAACCGCCTCAAAAACTGGACTTATTGAATTTGACGGTCTTCTTTGAGTCATAATTGACTCAAAGGGGAGAGTGTGTTACGTCTACAATAAGAATAAATAATACATAATAGTTTGGCGAAGTAGAACGTGAAATTCTCAACAAGTATAAATGTAATTAAATAATCCATAATCGTTTGGCCAAGTAGTTCATGTACTACTCAACAAGATAAAATGTATATAATGTTTTGATTTTTGCTGTTCGAATAATAAAGAATTTTTATTGGAATAAATGACGGCTTAGTTTGTTTCTTGGTGCCATAAGATTAATTTAGCCACTCAAAACGTGCGCCACTTAGAACTTGCTAATCAGGTTTGCTTTAATTGTGTGCTGTAAAGTTCTTGAGCAATGTTTATCTGTGAAATTTTACGTAATGAGTTGATGTTACCCAAGAATGCCTTTAAGACAATGTTTCTCAAACTGTGGGGTGCACCCCATAGTGGGGTGTGATAACCCTACAAAGGGGGTGCTAGATTATCAAAAAGTTGGAAAAAAAAGTTTAAAAATTATTAATTTACTGAAAGTAAGCAAATTACATTCTGACATAATAAAACATAAAACATAAAATACACATTTACACTAATATAATATACTTATAAAGGTATCAGTACTGCATAATATATTTTATAATTAATTTAACTTTACTAAGTAAAAAACAAGTTGAATAATTACCAGTGATCCCACATGGGCTTGTCATATATAAAATTATACATAAAAATTAATTGTACGGTTTATAATTAAACCCTTAAATGCTGATTGAAAATTACTCGATTCATTCCCCAACGCCAACTTTTTAACACATAGTCGAGCGTATGTGGTGTAATGGGCAAAAAGGGGGGAAAGGGGTAAAAAATAAATAAATAAGCAAATCCTCTAAAATAAGTGAATCCTTAGCAAACCCTGTCTAAATGATTTTATGGAATTCCAAAGCCTGTGGAAAGACGTATATAAACGTCCCCCCCCGGAGGCTATTAACACACTGGCTCAACGAGACGTTTATATTCACCGGGGACACTTAAGAGGTTAAAGTCGAAATATAGGTTTTGCATTAAAATATAGTATTATTGTTATAGGTATAGAAGAGGGGGACGATCAAAATTATGATTGAATATTGGGTCGCAAGTACTAAAAGTTTGAGAAGCACTGCTTTAAGAAGACAAAGACGCTAATTACAACAACTCACCGAGTTTGAACGAGGTCGTGTAATAGAGCTACGAGAAGGTAGATTTTCTTTCCGCTACCTTGCAAAAAGACTTGGTCAGAATGTATCCACTGTGCATGATTGTTGGGAGCAGTTTTCAAGAGATGGTACTGCTTCAAGAATACCGGATTTCGGGCGTGCACGTGGAACTACTGAGAGGGAAGACCACCGGATTCGGCGTACGGCTGTGGCGCATTGAACTACTTCTGCTGCAGAAATTTGATCTGCAGTTGGTACTACAGTGTGATAAAGAACTGTCAGAAATCAATTGCTTCAAGGACAGCTCCAAGCCAGGAGCTCTGTACCTTGTATTCCACTGACTCCCAGCCAATGCCGTTTGCGACGCCAGTAGTGTCAAGCCAAATCTCATTGGAAGACGGAGTGGTGATCTGTTGTGTTTTCTGATGAAAACAGGTTCTGTCTTGGTGCCAGTGATGGTCGTGAGTTGGTCAGAAGAAGGCCTAGAACCATACTGTCTGCGGTCTATACGCACTGGACCTACACCTGGAATCATGGTCTGGGGAGAAATTTCCTATGACAGCAGGAGCCTTCTCGAAGGTTATCCCAAACATACTGACTGCAAATTTGTACGTCAGTCTGGTAATTCAACCTAGAGTACTGGTCACTCATGAAAGCATTCAGAGTGGAGTTTTCAAAAAGGATAACGCTCACCCTCACACCACTGTTGCAACGCGATGAGCTCTACAGAGTGTTGACATGTTTCCTTGGACTGCGAGATCAACAGATCTATCTCCAATTGAGCACGTATGGGATATCATTAGACAGCAACTCCATTATCATCCACAGAAGGCACTGACCATCCCAGAATTAACACAACGAATACAACAAGCATGGAACTCCATACCACAAAGTAACATTCGGCACCTGTATGACCCAATGCTTGCATACTTGCATTCAAAATTCTGGAGGTTGCACCGGCTATTAACGTAACAAAATTTCAAATTTGAAATGCATTTTCTTGAGCTTAAATTAGCCTGAGATATTGAAAATTTAATCAATTAAACATGCTTTCTAGACAATTGCATTTTCGAAATTTTTTTACTCTACAATAATTTTTTCTTAGTGTTGGAATTTTTTCCGTCAGTGTATTTTTTATTATGTATGTAGATATATATGTATGTATATGTATGCATGTATACAGGAATGTGTGTGGTGTGTGATTCCGTTCTGTTTGTACTAAATTCAGAAGAATATCAGAAATAAATATATTTCAAGCAAGATTCAGTAGATAAATTAAAAGAACCCATTTCAAGGCATAAAACTGTAAATATAATTGGCTATGCAATTGAATTGTGATAATAATAATACATCTTTTTCGAAAGAAAAAAAAAATTTTGAATTTTTTTTAGTTTGATTGTTTTTCCCCCTCTTAGCTCGAACTAGCTTAATAATTTCCTTTAAAAGTACTCTGCCATTCTATTCAAATAGATATTGCTTGTGTTTCCTAGAAACAAAAGTTAAGAAAATTTGGATGGAAGTAATTTAATTTATGAATATGTTATTTGGAAAGGAAAAATTTTGAAAATCGCAGAAGATGAGTTTCACGCACAAACATTCTGATTAGGTTTTTAAATTCTTTCTTTTCGACATAAAAATCAACGAAAAATTAACCCGAGGAGAAAAAAATTTAAGAAAAAGTAACGCTTGCTTTTTTCCCCGCTCCGACAATATATTCTAAATTGATAAAAAAAAATGTTCATTATTCTGTTTATCACAAATAATTCACGAAGTTTAGGAACTTTTTTCTAATCATTATTTTTTTCTCGAATGTTTATGAAAGTAAAACATTGTAACAAAGAAAAGTATCTTACTTTGCCTGTAAGATCTTAAAATTTTTATACTTGTCGAATTATAAATTCTTCTTAGATTTTCTAATACAAAAAGACATAATCATTATCGTAACTTCCCCTTAATATCTTTTCTTTATCCACTGTAATTTTTTCCTGAAATTTTTTAAAATATTTTGTGCATTTCATGCTCTAAATTACGTTATTTTTCACGTAAGTTATAAAAACTGAAATGTTTTTTCATTATTATATTTTTGTAAAGAATTAGCATAAAAAAAGAATAATTCAATATTTAAATTGAAAAAAACATGTTATTCAAAATTTGTTTTCCGTAACAAAGAAAAAAATTTGCATATAAATACCATTCAACGACAGAAAGCTAACAAGAAGAAAAAAATGTTTTGGAAACTTCTCAATATAAATAGTTGCCCTTTATACTTTATATGCTCACAATTTTAAACATTTCTGCCTTGCTTTTACAATGTTGATATATTCTTTTATATCTTTGAATTTCTTAAGTAAGCATATAGCTTTTAATTTCTTAATATCCTTAATTTCTCTGATGACAAAAAACTCACAATTCCTATAAACTTGTTTAAAAACCTGAAGTCCATCATAATTCGTAATATGTTGTATTTGAAATATTTCATTATTGTATGAAATCAAGTAAACATCTTTCACTAAAAATGCACTGGATCTTCCCAAATCTTGGATTTCCTGCGATATTATTTCAAAACTTTTCATTCAGAAGTAGAAACGATTTTGAAATGCTATTTTGAAAGTGATTAATTTCGAAGAATTCGAATATCCTCAATTTTGTAGAAAGTGTTTCTAGATAGCAGAAACCTTGGTGAACTATTAGCAAAGCTGGAGTAGGTTTACAAAATAGAATTTCAAGAAAAAATTATATCTCATCTTTCGATTCGCATAATATAACAAATTATTTTTTCACTAAAAAATACTATACATATTATTAAAAGCCTAGTTCCAGATAATAAAGAGATATTCAAATTTAAAGTTACAATCATTCACAATCCTAAAGTGATACTGAAAAAAATTATATGTATATAGTTGAGAATATATATTTCTTTCGTCTGGTTTTCTTATGTGGTTTTCTAGGCATTAAATTTGACAGAAAAATGATATACATTCGGTCCTTCATTTTAAACCCCTCTATTTTGTGAACTTTTTCCTGGAACCAAAAATAATTTACGAGTTACGAGATGAATGTCTATTTAACGAATATATATATATATAGTCAAAATTCTCTGCTAGAGAGAGATGAATAATCAATAATCAAAACTGAAACAAATTGTATTTGCAGGATAACCAGACATTAGATTTTAGAAAGGATATATAGAAATTAAAAATACTCGAATTTAAAATGTAAAACCAGGGATGCTATAATATTATAAACATTGCTGAGTTAGGACAGTACTTATATATAAATTAATTTATAAAAATGGACATATTTTTTGGCTAGCCAACCTTTCCCCTTTCTGTTAATAATACTGAGCAAAAACTTATTGAAAATAATGGATAGAATATCTAAATCCATTACAAGAATAAGGTAACTTACCTAAAACTTGCATTTAAAAACGCAGAACCCGCGATCTGAGTGCAATAAAAAAGTTATTGCCAGATTCTAGACACAAATCTAAATTAAAAGTATGGGAATGTCTGTATAGTAGCACTTAGCAAAAGTGTGAAAAGAATAGAAATAAAAATTAAAAAGTGTATACATACTACCATTACTTTAGGAAGACTAGAATTATATATGAATTTAAAAAAATAAAAAAATAAATGATTAAGTAATTTTATCTAATATTAGAATATGGTGGTAACTATATCTATCTAGGAAAAATGATAATTTTTTAATAATAATAATCTATTAATATTCTATGGAATTTTTATTCTTACTATTTAGAATTTCATTATTCAAATAACCATTAATAAAATTAATTGGGCATTTTTAAATTAAGTAATATTTAGTGAAATGTTTATAGTTTTTTTTTCTGATTTTTTTTAAACTAGAAATTTATTGTGTTGTAGATAATTAATGACAATATTTCTGAAAATAGAAACATGTGTATATTACTCTGTCTCCCTCCCTCCCCATATATATATATATATAATAGATTTTGTTTTTAAATGTGTTCTTTTATATTTTAGTGCAATGAAATAAATGATCATAATAAAATTATTCATGTATGAATATTAATTTTAAAAAACCTGGTATACATATTAAATTTTTTTAATATAATACGTATTTCTTTCAGACGACTCTCTTTCATTTGTGCAACATGAATATTAAAAGAAATTAATACACGCTTTTAACAAATTAACTATTAAATTAATTTACCAAATAATCTTTCTATATCTCTGTAGGGAATTAAAAGCTCATAAAGATTTCTCACATGGACATAATTTACTTTAATGAATCCATTTACTTTTTATAATAATATGATAAACTTTTAATAATATGAAAACATTAAATTTTTCTGAATATCAATATGTTTTTGAATGTTTGATATTTAATTTTTTAATTCTTCAGGTTTCTATCCTTAAGTTTTGAAATATTCATAAGGCGGCTGAATATATATTATTTAAAAATAAAAACTATTGGGCTGAACAGTTAAAAAATGCTATAAAGTTTGATGCAAAAAATAAACATAAAATGCATCGGCTTTTGTTTATAATTAGCAAACACAATATTTCAATTTAGTATCAAAACAGTCCTATAAAAATGCAAATTTTATAATATTTTTTGGAAAAAAATGTTACGAATGCAAACTATATAACTTACTTTATTGTACTGTAATAAATTTATATGCATTAATTTTACGTTTTAAAAGAATTTTACATACGGTAGATAAAACGATAAAGGCTATCATAAACTTATGCTGTATTAAATTTATTGTAAAGATAATATGCTATAAAATGCAAATGCCTCATGTTAAAAAAGGAATTGATTATGGCATTTTGAAAAAAAAAACGTATTCAAAATAACAATTGATATGGATGCAATCCATTTTATTTCTGAACTTTTTAGAAATTTCCATTGTATTCAAATAGATTTCTTCATAAAAAACCAATCTTTGCTTCAAGAATAACTTTTAAAAAGTACAATTAAGTATAAGGGATTCTTGCAACTAATAAAGTTGAATTAAACACAATATCTTTGTTCTTTTAAATAATGAACCTTTACTTTTATCTTTGAGATGTGATAAAATTTGAAATGCCTTTTCCCTTTTTAAACTAAGGTAATTTTTTCATTTTCTTTCATTGCATACTGAAGTAACTAAACCATTTCATGAAAATTATTTGTTGCATTTTTAGATCTTAAGTTGCATTGTCTTACATGCTTTTTTGAAAAAATAGTTTTTAAAAGACTAACTCGAGGTGTTAAAGATGAATGACTACGTTTAGAATGGTGATTTTGAAGAAGCGCATAAATGTATATTTTTTTTGGATATTTAGTATTATTTGAATTAGAATATATAAATATAAAATTGTTTTAAAAATATTATTACAAGAAAAATTATTTAAATGCAATTCTGTGGTAAAAAAATTAATTAAGAATGACAGAGTTTCTCAAAACAATATCCTTTTATGAAAACTGTTCCTACAAAAATAATACTATGCAAAATGACATTTTCAAAAAATTCTTCTTAACAGAAAATAATTATATAATAATATTTTGCCTAAGTCTGGCTATAGAACTTCTATACCGGAGCTGAACTAAAACTTTTGAAATATATAATTTAGAAAATGGTTTATACATACGAAGGATTGGTTCTCGAAACCTTCCGTTCCGAAAGCACACAACCTATCCCTAGGCCAATATGATCACTTCAGTCCAGGGGCAGTTAGTGTCTTATATAGGAACCACCACCACACGCTCCCCTACTAGTGAGTAGGTAAGGCGAACGAACAATATCGTTGTTATGGCGAGAGTGAGTTGTTGCGTTACTATGTGACGGCTCGAGGGTTGC
The DNA here is from genome assembly GCA_019973975.1 of Trichonephila clavata. Classification (NCBI taxonomy): domain Eukaryota; kingdom Metazoa; phylum Arthropoda; class Arachnida; order Araneae; family Nephilidae; genus Trichonephila; species Trichonephila clavata. The sequence goes on from BMAO01030028.1 coordinate 12,332, forward strand.
GCGTCATGAGTGAAACGGCTTGAAGGTTGTGCCATGAGTGAGACGGCTTGTTGATTGCGTCATGTTTGAGACGGCTTGTTGATTGCGTTATGTGTGAGATGGCTTTGGTTGCATTTGCGCTGGATAGATGGCGCCATGATTTTGCGTGAAGGTTGCGTTTGTTCGAAGTTCCCTGGGTCACCAATGAAGGAGGATTCGTTCTCGGTACCTTCTGTTCCGAAAGCACATACCCTACCTCTGGGCCAAAATGATCACTTCAGCCCAGGGGCAGTTAGTGTCTTATATAGGAATCACCACCATACATATTTAATTACATCAGAATAGAGGAATTTTATCAAACATCATTTATTATTATTTCAATCTGTCCTCTAACTCTTAAGATAAAGGAAATTTTTCAAAAATCCTACTTCTGCCTCAGTATAGAAATTATAGCTATATATAGGCAAAAAATTATTATTATCCTAAGAGCCTTTTTTATAAAAAGGAAAATGTTTTATCATATGCCATACCTTCTTCGTTTTTTGCCAAAAAAAATTGCAATTAACTAATTCTTTCCATGTAATAATTTTTTTTAAACAGTTTTATTTCTATATTCTCTAATTCAACAAACAATAAATATTAAAAAATTACTCATTTTTACAATTTTCAAAATTATTTTTCAGAATGCAGTCAGTTAACTTAAAATAATAAAATTATCGATTAAGAAAGAGAAAAAGCACGCGAAAATACTTGATAGTTCTGTCGTCGAATTTAAAAAGATCAGACATTCATTCAGAAAAAGTATTCCTAAAAACCTTGGTTCTACTTTTCACAATCGATTTTTGTTTAAGAAAAAGGTTTCGTTACTATGTATCTATCTCATCTGTCTACCACAAACTGTCTCGTAGGGCAGCTGAAAGACAGTATCTGTCATTTGTTTTGAAAAATGAACGTGAATTTTAGATATTTTGAAACAGTGTGAAAAATGCAAAGGATTTGTATGAAATCCCGGAGCATAGAAATGAGAGTTGAGGTGTCTAGAGTTTTTTTTTTGGATGTCTGTAAATTGTTAAAAAGTTAAATATCAGTAAAACATTAGGGAGATTCATTACTTTGGTTTTTTAATTTATTTGAAACTAGCTATTATACCCACCCGATTTGCTGGGTATATTTCTAAGTAATATCCGACTTTTTATGTTTTTTAGGTTATTGAAACCTAAGTCTTAGAATTAAGCCTCCGATTGCATAAAAAAAACATTTTTATAGCTTTCACCACTTTATAAAACAAAAGCAAAACTCCGTAACCAATTGCCTTGGGAGTTAGTTTCCAAAGAATCTGTTTTCTTAAATATTTACTTAATGAAAAAAAGTGCTTTCTAAATTTCAAATATGTAGAATTTTTATCTACAACACCGCCGAAACTTCTCCTTGGATGTCGATTTTCACAAAAACCGTTATTTATTCCTTCTATTCAGAGATGTTTAAAGGCTAAACACTTTCATCCTAATTTTAAACTTACCCAGTTCCTAACTGGGCATGAAAACTTTAAAACCAATTTGAAACACTTCAATTTGTTGCCTACTAACCAGTGTTCTTGCTCCAGTGACACAGTCCAGGATGTCAAGCATCTGAAACTTGCTTGTACTAAATTCTCTTCCGAAACACGTACTGTTATGAATTGACTACAAAAGAACAATATAAGCGTGGCCTCCTCCTTTCTCTTTTTTTTTGTTCAGAGCAAAGCTTCTTTTACATCGTTTTGTGCATACCTTAATAGCATTTATTTCAGTATTATTTAGATTGTATTTTTTTGTGTGTGTTTGCTAACATTTAATGTACGTGTATGTATATGTGTGTATTTGCAAGTGTATATATATGTGTGTGTTTGTGTGTATATCCATATAAGTATTTGTGTGTATCTATGCTTTTTTATGTATTTGTATTTTGAAAATATTATTATGATCACACGTTTCCAAACCTTCACCAGTGTATAATTTTATTTACTGGATGTCTCCGTGTTTGCATGTGAGCAATCTTGTATTTTGTTATGAATTTATTGTATTTGCATCCATTCTTGTTTCTTTTCCCTTTTGATTCCCATTTGTGCTTTTATACCTCTACTTAAAACTTCCTACCACTATTGTTTGAATATTGGCTTACGTTTGTAAGACTTGTTTCATACTAGTCGGCACACAAGGAATCTACCTAGAGTCTCAAAAAAAATGATACCAAATCAAGAGATGTAGCCAAGTGCAGTAATATCTTTCTAAACATGGGGTAACGGCTTTCCAAGATTGGCTACACATCACGGCATTTGGCGACTTCTCACATACATATACAAATTCTTTCTTAAGGATACTAGGACATTGCTCGAAAGAGTAAAATGTCAAAATTAAAACTTAAGATATACTTTTTTTAAAAAAGGATACCGAACATAAACATGTTTATGAGACCTCAAAAATTATGTCCAACTTAAATTAAACAAAGAGAAAATTTTGAGCTAATGTTTGTATTTCCATAGAATGATTAAAATATCTTTATCGAGATCACAAAAAAAATCTAACCTCTATTGGAAGCTTCTAAAGATATATGTGCTATAAACATAGAGTCTTAATTTTGGCATTTTATTCTTTCGGGCATAGGTCCTGGTACCTTAAAAGCAAGGAGAAAATTTTTTTATAAAAGTGAATTCAAGAAAATGTTTTTTTCTTCTGGCCGAAATAGGCTTATGGCTTTTTTTAAAACGTCAAAGAAGCTTCCTGCAAAATTTTTGAACGGGATGATTAACGAAGTGAATTTGTACAATTTTAAAATAAACATGCAAACATTGAAATATATATATAAGATTAAATAAAGAGTTGATTCAAATTTATCGCACACCAAACAAGACCACATGCGAATATAATGTATTTGTAATTTTAGAAATACAATACAGCTACGCGCGCGTGTTTCTTTTAAGTGTCAATGTAATAGGGGCAAATAATAAGAAAGAATTAAAATTTCAAGTTTTTGCATTTAATTATATTTTACATTAAGAAACATTCAAATATGTGAGATCATTCGTGTCTAAGAAACTTTACGCATTTTTTTCGATATTTTCTTTAGGAAGCAAATCGGAAAAAAATTCTTCATTTTCAACGCACCTTAAAATTTATTTTAACACCATGGAGCTTATAGGAAAATTCAAAAATTTAGTGTTACAAACATTTTTAGTGGCATTATATATATATAATTTATGCGTTCTGGTTCATAATATTTTATTTTAATTCTAGTATTTAAAGTATCATACTAAAATGAAGTTAATAGTTTTTTTTCAAAATAACAATATATTATATTGAATATGTAACAAAACAAAAGGTTGCATTTTTTAACAGTTTCTAGAAAACGCTGTTTGAATTTGAACAATTTATTCACTTTCACTTCACTAAGTTTACTTATAATATTGTAGAATATACGTAAAATAGTATTAATTAGTAGCTAAAATTAAACTGAGGTTTGCCAATTAAAATAATTTAATGAGCATATGACTGCACCATAATTACCATCTTATAAGATTACTCTTCAGAGGATGTGCAATAATTTAGCTGTGATGTTTTAATGACAACACGCAAACAAATGTACATTATTGATATTTAATTACATAGATTATCCCTTACTTTGTAGAAATTAATGAAAATTTACAATGTATTGTTCTGAATGTTGAACTACCAAACACAATGCAGTAAAATAACTTTAAAAAAATTTCAAATGGAACTTTATCTTGTTAAATTCTGGAATGAATGTTGAGAATACAATAGTTCTGATTAGTTAAACGAGAAAAACTTTTATTCGCAGGTAATTGTTTAAAGAATAAATAAAATTTTAAATGCATTTTTTTCTACAATTAAAAAAAAATTTCAACTCGTATTATCATTTTGTAAATTTCGATAAAAACATTGACAATAATTAATTATATTCTCAGAGAATTTAAAAATCATTTTGCATGAACTTTAATTAGTATAATTTAATTTAATTAAATTCAATCGCCGTAATATATTTCTCTTTTCATGCATAAACAATCGAGGTTGAATAGTTAACGCCACTGTTCTATTGTTCAATTAAAGAAAGATCAGTTTTTAAACTGATACTAGTTTTTGGATAATAGTTATATTGTATATCACTCAACGCTTGCATTTTTTGTATTCATTGTATTTAGTGAATAGGAAAATAATCAATTTACGTTTGTACTTGCATATGATTTAGAGGGGGCCGAACGACTTTTTAATGCCATCATTTAGAGATTGTACAAGAATGTGATTGGTCAGCGTCGTTAAAGTTATTCAAGCAGAAAAATTACACGCGTTGCATTCGTAAAATGTTGATTTATTAATTCATACTCACAAAGCGATAAGTGAATATTTTTCTAAAATGGTGAAACACTTTGTTTGGCTTTTAGCGTTCGTTTACATACAACAGTACAGCAAAAACTATACAAAATTATAAATAAATAGTTAATCTTTTTATAATATAAGACTCTCCTTTTTATAAAATAGTAATTTCTTTCTCTATGTAATAGTTTCTTTTATAAAATGGTAAGTTTAAATCAATAAAAATATATGATTCGTTTAACTCACTCTATCTTTCTCCCTCTCTTGCACTCTCTCTTTTTCGTTTTCCCTATCTCTATCTTTCTCTTCCTCTTTCTTTCTCTCGTGGCCGCGGTACCTAGGGGCCAAGGTAACAAACTCGTGGCCGGATTTTCTTAAGTTCAAGTCGAGAACCGCTGAAGATCCACCGTGAAAGGAAGGGGGGGGCACGATGTCCTCTCGTTGGCGTGGTATGGAAGTTAGGAGAGGGGGTTCCGACTCCCCTCGTCCATTGACCATGGTTCAAAATGACAAGGTCCGTCGCCAAAAGCCATCGAGTAGCTGAATAATGTGACGTTAATATTATTCACCCAATCACTCTATTTATTTCTCTCTTTCTTTCTCTGTATCTCTCTTTCTTTCGTGGACTCTGCCTAGGCCCGTTTGGTGTAGTGTAGTAGTTAGGAGAGAGGGTACCAGTTCAGGTGTTGTCCTCGTCACTTGACTGAGGTCCGTCTCCAGTAGAGATCATGCTGCATTTTAAAGCTACGTTAATATAACACTACTCACTTTCTTTCTCTTTATATTTCTCTTTTTCTCTGTCTCTCTTTGTTTGAACGTGTATAAGTTCGAGAACGCATGCGTGTGCACAATATTTCCCTAGCGGCACAATTCACGAATGTTTTATATTTTAAGTTCCCCTTTTCCTTGATTTCATTTAGAAATTATAGGTGAATCATTTGATTTTATTTCTATTAAAAAATATATTCAGGTAATAAAAACATAAAAAGTTACGGAACAAATTACTTACGATAAATTGATTATTTGCAGGTCTTTTGCTGGATATGAGAAATACGATCTGCGCATGTCTTGAATCCTGTTGTTGGACAAATCTAATTCTGTCAGCTTGGTGAAGGGAGCAAAGACACGGTTCTCTAAGGCATACAGTCCAGAAGAAATAACGTTGACCACTGTGACCATTCCTTGGCAGATGCGACCAAAGTCCGCCGATAAAAGAGGGACTGTACTCTGTACCACTTGTATTTCGCAGTAAGCATTGGCAGATGTAGGTGCTAACCAATACAGAGCACCCCAGTTCCACCGACGACTCACACTCACCTATAAAAAAGAAAAAAATAATGTTTCTTTAATGACTGATGTTCCTAAATAAAATTTAGAATCCTAAATTATGTTGATATATTGCTTCCATTTGTCTATCAGCCGCGGTAGCGTAGTATTTATGGTCAAGAACTCATGGCTGAGACGTGTCATGAGTTCGAGCTATAGTACCACTCAACACTCACCTTATAAAGAGAGATGCAAGTTTAATCAGTCTAGGCTCACACAAATTCCTACCGTTTTCATGGTGTGGTAGTTTGGAGAGGAAAGGGGGGCAAGTTTAGATGTCGTCTTTGTCACTTAACCATATTTCAAAATTACGAGGTCCGTCCCCAATGGTCCTTCGAATATTCTTTTTTCTGGTTGTTTCCTTCTCCTTTGTGTTTAGAGAAATGGCACCGGGAGGTTTTACAGTGAATCATCTTCTTTAGGATACTGATTCATTTATTTAAAACTAAAGAATAAGTTGAAGTGAAAAATTATCATCAGAATGTGGTGGCCTCATCTAGAGATATTTTTGTTGTTTATGATGTATTTGCAAGATTGCTCGAATAATATTTTTCCATCTGCTCTTACCTTATATATTTTATTATTATTATTAATAGCTCTGTACATTTGTATTATATAATTATGTATGTATATTGTAAATTTACCTTAGATTTGTATTATGTAATTATGTATCTATACAGCGGCATAACACAGAATATTGGAGCCCTCCACTCTGAAAACTCAGGTTTCGAACCCCAAATCGGATCTTGTAAGGATTGCAAAACCCTAATCTTTGAGCCCCGCTAGAATCCTAGGCCCTCCCACGATGCGGGGTGAAGGTTATGCCACTATATGTATATTGGGAATTTACCTTCAATTTGTATTATGTAACTATGTATGTATATTGTGAATTTACCTTTAATTTGTATTATGTAACTATGTATGTATATTGTGAATTTACCTCTTATTTTTGCATTATGTAATTATATATGTATAATGTGCATTTACAATTTATTTGCATTATGTAATTAAAAAGGTATAATCAATCAAAAATTAATATTTCTACAAAACCCTTTTATCATTTGAAATATGTCATAACTTATCATTATAGTTACATTAATATTTAAAAAATTACCTAAATATTTTAAGGGAGTCTTACTATATATCTTGTTAAAATCTATGAAAAAAAACACACAGTAAGCTCCTTTTTACTTTTTTTTTAAATGTATGAGAAATATCGGCTTTAAAAATATACTCTCTTATAGCTTTATCTAAAATTTTTAAGATTTCTCTGTTAAATCCCCACACCGTTGGAGAATACTCGTTATTTTAAGGGTTTCGCTTTGTAAACCAACTTAAAAATATACAAACTTATGTTACCCATAAATTTCAAATCAGGATAGCAAATATTGCTTGTTTTTTTAGTACAGTATACTCTAGTTACACTTTGTATCTCACATATTATGAAAATAAAGAAGTATTAGTTCACTTAGTACTATCCATTTGAAGAAACGGTGAAATTTATGCATCATTCTCGTCTTCTGACCGCTGCTAAGGAATTTTGAAATTAATCAATCACCAGTACCTTTTTAACACCCATTTATAAGCTTCACTTGTATGTAACGAATCTTTCAACTCCATTTTACCCACTTTAAAAGTCATATTAATTCGAAATTTTGCTCACTAGTCCAAGACCGATGACAATACAATAATTTAATAATTTTGTTCCATTGTCCTGATCAGGATCATCAGGATTAACAATTTCCCGTTTTCAGATCCCATCCCGAATCTGGCTACTAATTTCATATGCCATGTTCAGATTTGGTGACTGGGCCGTAGGTAGCCTAGTGGTTAGAGCATTGGACTCCAGACCGGAAGGCCTGGGTTCGATGCCCGATGCCACCAAATCCCCACCGAGTATAAACGGAGAACGTGCTCGTTAAATCAGTGGGTCCGAATAGTGTCGCCATCTATCGTGTTGTTCCGAGCAAAATCGCACTGTCACCTTTTAGGTGGCTCAAAGCTTAGCCTAACGACAGGCGTAAAATTCTAGCCCTTAGCCGCGATGAATTTCGTGGACCTTGATCTGATATAACTGTCGATCAGGTGGCATAAGCAACAACAGATTTGGTGACTAAAAGATTAAGTTACAACTTAGTTAGATTAATTATAAAAAAAGGTGCCTTTTAGCTTTTTTAAACTATAATTTATCCTGATTACTTAATGCAGCATATATTTAACATAACTAAACGATAGTGTCTCAAACAAAGTAACCTTTTGTAAATTATACATGTGGCTGGGTTAATTATACTGGTTTTTTTTAAAGAAAACTGTGTTTAAAAAAGGACTAGAGAATAACGAAAGGTACTAAATAGGGAATGTTATGAACTAAATTATCATAATAGACAATTATTTAAAAATAAGCAACTAGAATTATAGAAGAAAAAATAACAATATTTTTTATTATTCTCATTCATTCAATTGACTCAATCATAGATTAATCCGTATTTGCAATTCAGATATTTTTAAAAAGTTCATAATATCCACGCATTATTTACTATATTTGTTTGCATCGAAATTATATAATTTTGCCATCCCTCGAAAATCATTCTCGTTACAAGTGGATTTCTTTTTTCATTGGTTATTTAACTACGTCTAAACCATGATTTGGCAAAAGCATTTAAATGAATATTTTTTTTTATATTTAGTGTCACTTAATTTAGAATTTCCATATAAAATTGTCTTAAGGATATAACTGCAGTAAAATTTTTTTATAAATTCAATTTTTTGACAAAAAAAAAAAAAAAGGAAAAAACAATGATATATTTTCAAAACATTATTTTTTTTGTTTGTATGGAAAATGCTTTAATTATAATAATATTTTCCTATATGCATCTCTACACAGCTTGAACCAGGGTTTTTGAAAAATTCTTACTATTTCTAGTGTTATTATCGATTGAAACAATAACCAACCGGTGTTTTTGTTAAAATTTATCTACACTATGATATCTTAAAATATGAATAAATCCTTTTCTAAATTATATATTACAATAATCCTATTTCTATACAGAAGTCTCTTAACTATAAATACGCAAAATATTGCTTTTAACGCCCTTTTATAAGCTTCACTTGTATGTAACAGAATCTTTGAACTGCGTTTTTACCCACTTTAAAAAATCAGATTAATTCGAAATTTTGCTCACTTGTCCAAGACACATGACAATACAATAGTTTAATAATTTTGTTCCATTGTCTTGATCAAGATCATCATGATTAACGAATTTCCAATTTCAGATCCCATCCCTTCTGGCGACTCATTTCAGATCCCAATTCCAGATTTGGCGGTGGCCGCGTTAGCCAAGTAGCCTAGGCATCGGATCATGGCTAGCGTGTCATGAGTTCGATCCCAGTACCACGGAAGACCCGCCATGTAAGGGAGCGATGCACGTTAAATCTGTCGAGAGCTCAAGCGTTCTCCCGTTAGTGTGGTATGGTAGTTAGGAGAGGGTGTGCCAGCTCAGGTGTCGTCAGCGTCACTTGACCATGGTTCAAAATTACGCGGACCATCGCCAAAAACCCTCGTGCAGCTGAACAGTGCGACGTTAATATTCACTCACTCCAGATTTGGCGATTAATTCCAAATTTGGCGACTAAAACATAAAGTTACAACTTATTTCGATTAACTGTAAAAGCTAGTTTTTTAGTTTCTAAAACTATAATTTATAATAGATGTATTTTCCATAAAAGGAGAATATTTTGAAAATAAATAATTCTTCCTTCACTTTCAGCCAAAAAAGTTACATTTAAATAATTTTTTATTGTAATGATATTCAGAAAACAATTTTATATGTATAATTAAATTCAGGAAACACACTCAATATCAAAAAACTTTATACGCTTTTTCAAAATCAGGATTCCATATTTGTAACTACTTATAAAATAAATCATATGTTTCTTAAACTCCAGAAACTGAAGAAATTACAAACTATCTTACTCCTTAAAATAGTGAGCCCTAAGAAAAGCTAAGCGGTATCTAAAGTAAACACGGTAGCTCCAAGAAAAACAAACGTTATAAACGGTAATTAAAGTGCTGCCATTAAAATCAATTTCCCGTAAAGTTAAGTGATCCTTCACCAAACCTTGATAGCTCTTAAGCTTTTATATTCTTTTATCACGAGCTCATTGTAAACAAAACAGGCATTTGCTATTGCTCTAGGAACAGCGGGAAGGCATTGAGAATAATGAATGTGAATGTTAATATGTTTTTATACCTGGCTTGTTAACAGTCCAGAAAGAAAGGAGACATGCTAAAATGTTTTAGTTCCTTTTTTATGCTTTTATAACATCTTTCTCCTGCCTCGGGGTGCATTGTTTAATCAAAACTTTTCAACTACGCTTGTATTTCAGAATGCTGATATATAATACTCGAGATAATGTAATTTTAGTTCTATATTTATATGCGTTCTATGCTTTGCATTCTTATAACCTGACACATATAGAATAAGAAGAAATGATGGACACAGAAATAGTATTGCTGTTGTAACAAATGCCACCTGTATGTCGATGTCAGATCGAGGCCCACGAAATTCCTCTCGAAAAGGGCTAAATGTACGCCGGTCGTTAACCGTAGCTTTGAGCGGTTCCTCCCCAACTTTGAAAGAGACCAACATAGAGGCGATAGAAATAGTATAATTGGAACCACCTTTATTTTGATATAAAATTATTACCTACAAGGGGCATATCGTGTTTTAGAGAAGGAATGATATTTCCCTGGTATTATTTAGTCTTTCAATTTTTTGATTCTGTGCTTTTGTTACCACTTTTGCTTTAATAACTGTAACTGATCTTCCCAAATGGCAGTAGCTCCCACTAGCTACAGCCCACATGGAGTGAGGAAAGGATGAGGTCACTATGAGAAACTGTCCCCGTTCTTAGCCCATTACTTTTGTTAACAAAATGTGTTGCTTTTAATTAACCTAACTTAAATTGATAAATATTTGTTACACTAAGTAAGACTTCACTGAAACCAACCCCAAGTTTGCTACATTTAGTTTAATCTTCAATGTTCAACGCACTACATGTTTATATTTATGGCTCAAAAAATGCTTTTAAAATAAAATTAAGAAAAGAGGCAATTAATATTTTTTTTCTTCTACGGGTATTTCTTGAAGTTTTATAGGAAAAAAGAAAACAATTTGAAGTTCTATATTGCAGAATGTAATAATTAAATAAATCTCAGCAATAAGCAATATAGTTTTAACTTTATTGAATAATTAATGTGTGTGTGTGTCCTGACTATCTTGGTTTTGTACTGGTGGAGACGCCATTCTAATTCGCTTCTTGTGGGAACAATAGTAAGCGCCGAGATATATTTTTCGTTGTGGAGCGTTCATACTCCCTGAAGACATTGTGTGGATAAAACTTAGTATAATGTCAAATACCCTTTGGCGTTCATTACGGGCTCTTTGATAGGGCATAGAAGAAATTATGCAGTCAGTTACGATCCTATTTTTGAACTTTCATTTTGAGCCATTTTTCCAACGTTAACGCTCGACCACATGTTGCTGTCGGCTCTAGAGTTTGTTGATATCTTGTCGAGATTTTATCATGGCCAGCGTTCTCACCAAATCTGTTCTTGATCTGGAATGTATGAGATTCCTTGTTACGAGATATGCCATCACTTCATCCGTATCTCGTAATCTTCTGTAACAGCGTGACCGGTTCAAAAAGCATGATAATTATTATCCCAAGACTTCATGAAAAACCTGTACGACTTTCTTGCCAAGGTGGACCCGGTCTCGAGCTCGTGGCTAGCGTGTTATGAGGTTCGGCCTTAGTTCCAATGAAGACTCGCCGTGTAGAGGTGCTAATGCACTTTAAATCCGTCGTGGCTCAAAGTTCTTCTATTGGTCAGTCCTCCCATTGGTAGTCAGAGATGGGGATGCTTAGTTTAGATGTCACTCTTGTCATTTGAACCAGGTTCCGAATAAGGAGGTCCGTCGCCATTAGCCTTCATGTTGCTTTATAGTGTGACGTTAATAAACACTCATTCATTTGTCAAGGCGTTTGGAATGCTGCATTTGGATTAAGGTGGTTGCCGATGTTATGCAGAATTTTATCACCTTTTTTGGTTTTGCTCCGTTCCTTCCTTCTTCAGTGGCTCAACAGCCTAGGATGGGCTTTGGCCTTCTCAAGAAACCTTTTCCAGGCCAGCCTTCTTCCTGCTAGTGTTCTCTAATTTTTAGTTTTCAAAACTATAAAAGATCTTTTTCTAGGTCATCAATCCATCTTAGATCTGACCTGCCTTTTTTCCGTATTCCAATTGGTTGCGCATTGAAGACTTTTTTAGTGGTGTGGTCTTCATCCATTCTGACAACGGGGCCTGTCCATTTCTAGAATATTCATCCTATTAGTGTTTGTCTACTTTACTAGCATTTGCAGTCTTCTATTTCTGTACAAAGACTGAATATTCCCAAATCCTACTATCAAGGTGTATAAACCTTTTCCAAGTTGTTACTTAAAATCAAACCTAGGTATATTTTCTTCATGAGATTTCGTAATAAAAGTTTTTTTACGGGTTAGAGTTGTTAGCCCTACCTAATCAATCCTGAATTCTCAATTCCTTCAAGGACTAACTTTTTCTTGTTTTAGAGTGTAATGGTGAACTGATATCTTTGTTAGACACCCTCCAGGTTTTCAAAGAGTGGTAGTAAAAAAAAAACTTAAGCGAATGCTGCAAAAGAGAATATTAGCTCTTTCCCTGGCGTAGGCGTGATAACACGCCGAGACAAATCCAACTCTTACCTGGCAACGGCGTGTTTTCACGCTTTGACGCGCGCCAACATTTAGGTTGGTTCGCCATGTTCGCTAACAATTCACTAATAATTAGTTAACAATAATTAATTATAATTAAGCTCTTAACTAACAATTACACATTTACAGGGTTTTTTTATTTTAATAATTAATAATTAAGCTCTTAACTAACAATTGCACAGTAACAAGATTTTTTTACTTAATAATTAATTAATTAAATTTAACAAGTAATAAAATAATTATTAATAACAATAAATTAATTAATATTAATTAATAATTACTTATTAAGTAATTTATTAATTTTAGTAGTTAATTATTTAATGAACTATTTTACCATTAATTAATTATTACTTAAGTAATTTTGTGATAATAATTAATTGACTAAAAATTAATAATTAATTGATTTATTGATAATTAATTAATTAATTAAATAAGCTTATAATTAACAATTGCACAGTTACAGGAATTTTTTATTTTAATGCATGCGTTTCAACCATTTCATTGTTAAATTGCCTGCCAGACTTGGGTAGGATTTAAATATCCACTGCCGCCAAGGAAAGAGTTAGGAAGAAAACAAAACCCGCAGGTTTTTTTGTCATACCTTCCAAGTGTTCTATATGAGAAACTCTTGCTTACATGGCATACATAAATGCAAAAGTCCAGTTCCAGCCACACTCCACTAAACACGGTACTGTCTACGTTATTGACAGTACGTGTTATCCTTTCATGCAGCTCAGCTGCATCATGAGGCAAAAAAGGTACAAAAACGTGGTCTTATGCTAAAGACCAATTTTTTTAGCACGTACACGGGATGGCCACGGGAGTCAATGACGTTGATAAATTTGAAATATGTATAAACTTAAAGATTAGCATTAACTCAATCCAATAGGCTCAATGCGCATGCCTGTCACATGATAAAGACAAACACGCCATCTCCATTAAATTCAAAACAGACATTAAACTAATCGTACGTGTTGTTCTATTTACACTACATAGATAAAATTTCAAATTTCATAATTGAGTCAAAATATTTCAATGTAATAAAAAAAAGTTCTTCAAAAAGATTTTTTTAAATTAAAAAAAAACCTTATTTTATGTGCATATACTTTTAAATAAAAAGCCGGCTGAATGAAGCGGTTGGTTTGTCGCTGGCCTTTTGCACCGAAGGTTGCGGGTTCGAGCCCGGCCGAAGTCGGTGGATTCCCATGATTCAGAAAATCGACAGTGGTCTTGTCGTATGATTTTTCGGCATGTAAAAGATCTCTAGAGTGTCTGTTTGGCTTGGATGCTCACGGCAAAATTAAAAAATCCTAGTACAAGTTCGCATCGTCAAGAGCTCAGGTGCATCCATCTGCGGAGGAAACTGGGCGTCATAATTGCTTGCTGTAATTGGTATCGCCTATAAGGTGCAGCGCTAAAAAGGGATACTAGCTCCTGGGGAATATACTAGGTCTGCAAGGGTTTAAGATATCAATGCGCAGCCCCATTAGAACAAAAGACATTAGAAAATATTGATAAGTTGGTAACAGTAACAAAATGACTGAAGATATATAGAACCGAAATAAACCAATATCAACAGCTTGGTCATGTCATATGATAATACGGCACGTAAAAGATCTCTTGAGTATTTGTTTTGCTTGGATGCTCTCGGCAAAATTAAATTCTTGTTCAGGTTCGCATCATCAGAGTTCAGATGCCCCCTCTAAGGAAGAAACTGGGTGTCAAAATTACCTGCGGCGACTGGTATCCACCTATAGGGTGCCGCAATAAAAAAGAGATACCAGCATCCTGGGAATGCACTAGGTCTGCAATGGAAAAACTCCAATCCGCAGCCCATTAGAAATAAAAAAAACTTTTGAATAAAATGCATTTTGTATACATATGTACTTTTCAAGAAAAAGTTTCTGAATAGATCAAAAGTTGGCAACAACGAAGCGCGTGAATTGATTAGTTGAAAACACAAGAGAGTTTTTATTGTGTGACTATGACGTCATATGACTTTTTGAACTGATTGGCATGTGAATATTAGCATTTTTAGCGTTAACCTGTAATGTAATAAAAACATTTAATATATATATATATATACACAGTGGACCCCAAAAGTGTTCGTACACCTGCAATTTCCTATAAAATTTAATATATTCGACTAAAAAGATTTAATATATTATAATCGTAAATTTTTTTGATATCTGCAACTTGTTCTTAATAGAATGACATAATTATTTTTTTTAAAAATGATATAACTATTATTTTTTTAAATTAAGAATCAAAAAGCTATTGAAAAATTACGCCACAAAAGTTTTTGTACACCTAACACAAATCTCAACTTAGCTGTAAATACTGTATTTCTTTCTTACTTTAGTACTTAGTAGGATATCTTTTAGTGTCCACAATAATTTTTAAATGTTTTGGTATAGATTTAATCAATTTTTTGTAATTTCTACATCGGTTTTCCTCCATGCTTCTGTTATTATTGTTTTTACTTCCCATTATTTGTTTATATGTCATGTTTTCTTTTTTTTAAATCAAATTCTCACCACTTATATTCTACTAGGCTAAATAAACTGATTGAGGAGGTTTTTTCAGAATTTTGGACAGTTATAGAAACACCAGTGGCATACATTGAGAGCAGAGCGCTTGGCGTCGGTATCCTGTTATAAAATGAAATAGACTCCTATATCCAAATTTTCGGTGGATAATTTAAAATTTCACTTTAAAATATTTAAATAGAGCTGATGATTCACAATACCATAAAAAATACCAAATTACTGAATTTTGAGGCCGATTTACACCTCCACTCAAGAACACTTCCATCTCCATAGTTCATTGATCCAATTTGATTCTTGGTATTAAGTTTCAGAAAATCCAAAATTGACAGCATATTGATTAGGATGGCAGAAAAGTCAACATTTTTGGTTCTGATGGGCATATAATAGTTTGTAAATGAAAAAAATGAAGAATTTAATCCCATGAATTTATGTGAAACAAGAACTCCTCCACCTCCATGTTGAAGTACGGAGGTGGAGAAGTTCTTGCGTGGGGGGTGTAAATCGACTTTAAAATTAGGTAATTTGTTTTTTTTATGATATTGTGAATCATGAGCTCTATTTAAATATTTTAAAGTAAAATTTTAAATTGTGCGCCGAAAATTTGGAATAGGAGACTACTTCATTTTTTAACAGGATAATGACGCCAAGCGCTCTGCTCTCAATGTACGCCGCTGGTGTCTCTATAACTGTCCAAAATTCTGAAAAAACCTCTTCAATCAGTTTATTTAGTCCAGTAGAATATATTTGGTTTGAATTTGATTTAAAAAAAAAGAAACATGCCATATAAACAAATAACGGGAAGTAAAAACAATAATAAGAGAAGCATGGAGGAAAACCGATGCAGAAATTACAAAAAAAACTGATTAAATCTATACCAAAACATTTAAAAATTATTGTGGACACTAAAAGATATTCTACTAAGTACTAAAGTAAGAAAGAAATACAATATTTAAAGCTAAGTTGAGATTTTTGTTAGGTGTACGAAGACTTTTGTGGCGTAATTTTTCAATAGCTTTTTGATTCTTAATTTTACAAAATAATAGTTATATCATTTTCAAAAAAATAATTATGTCATTCTATTAAGAATAAGTTGCAGATATCATAAAAAATTACGATTACAATGTATTAATTTTTTAAGTCGAAAACATTAAATTTTATAGGAAATTGCAAGTGTACGAACACTTTTGGGATCCACTGTGTATATATATATCTATATATATAAAGGAGAAAAGCGACTCAACTCACTGACTGATTGACTGACTGACTGACTAATCACGAAATCTCTGGAACTATTCAACCTACAGATTTGAAATTTGGTAGACATGTTCCTTTGATAGAGTAGACATCAGCTAAGAACGGATTTTCCGAAACTCGAAATGCAAGGGGCGTTACGGGGGGTTAAGGGCTTTAATAATAATTGTTTCCATGTTTAAACTACTTGATGTACAATCTTGAAATTGGGTAAGCGGATTCCTTTCAGAGAGTAGAGATCCGCTACAAGATGAGTTTGGTGAAAATCGACCCCAAGTGGCATTGCAGGGGCTTAGGGGGCGTTATAGATAATTATTTCCATTTTTAAACTATTTGACGCACTGTCTTTAAATTTGATATATATAGATTCCTTTTGTAGAATAATGATCAGTTACAAAACGGGTTTTGAGAAAACAGACTTCTAAGTGGCGTTGTGGGGGATTAAGGGGCGTAATAGATAAATATATCCGTTTTTAAACTACTTCACCTACCTGCTTGAAAATTGGTAGGCAAGTTTCTTTCCTGGAGTAAATATCCGCTACAAAATGGGTTTTGGGAAAATTGACCCCCAAGGGGTGTTGCGGGGTCGGGGGTTTAAGGGGCGTTATATATTCCTATTTTTAATTTATTAGACGTACAGTCTTGAAACTTAGTAAGCAGATTCCTCTCATAGGGTAGAGATACGCTAAAAATGGGTTTCGTGAAAATTGCCCCCAAATGGCGTTGAGGGGACTTAAGGTGCGTTATAGATAATTATTTCCATTTTTAAACTATTAGACGCAAAATCTTTATATTTGATAAAGAGATTTCTTTCATAGAGTAGAGATTAGCTATAAGAAGGTTTTGTGAAAACAGATCTCTAAGTGGCGTTGCAGGGGAATAAGTGGCGTAATAGATAAATATTTTCGTTTTTAAACTATTTGACCTACCTGCTTGAAAATTGGTAGGAATGTTTCTTTCATGGAGTAAATATCCATTACAAAACGGGTTTGGAGAAAATTGACCCCCAAGGGGTGTTGCGGGGGGTTAAGGGCAGATATAAATAATTATTTCTTTTTTTAAACTATTAGACTCACCGTCTTGAAATTTGGTTAGCAGATTCCTCTCATAGGATAGAAATACACTGCAAAATGTTTTTTGTGAAAATCGACCCCTAGGTGGTGTTGCGGGGGTTCAAGGGGCGTTATTGATAACTTTTTTGCATTTTTAATTAATTGGACGCACAGTCTTCAAATTTTGCTAAGCTGATTCCTTTCATAGAGTGCAATTCCCCTACAAAATGAGTTTTGTGAAAACAGACCCAGAAGTGTCGTTGCGGGGGCTCAAGTGGCGTTATAGACAATTATCCCCATTTTTAAACTGTTAGACGTACAGTCTTGAAATTTGATAAGCAGATTCCTCTCATAGGATAGAGATATACTACAAAATGTGTTTTGTGAAAATCGACCCCAGGTGGCGTTGCGGGGGCTCAAGTGGCGTTATAGATCATTATCCCCATTTTTAAACTATTAGACGTACAGTCTTGAAATTTGATAAGCAGATTCCTTTCGTAAAGTAGAGAACCGCTACAAAATGGGTTTCGCGAATATCAACTACCAAGTTTAATTTCGGGAGATGAAGAGGCGTAATCGATAAATATTTCCATTTTTAAACTATTTGATCATCCTGCTTGAAAATTGGTAGGCATGTTCCTTTCATGGAATAGAGTTCCTCTAACAAAGAGTAAAACGAAAATTGACCCCCAAGGATGGTTGCGAGGGGTCAAGAGGAGTTACAGAAAAAAATTCCTGTTTTTAATTGTTAGACCCATATACTTGAAATTTGTTAAGCATGTTTCTTTTGTTGAATAGGGATCCACTAAGAATAAATTTTAAGCAAATCAAGTTCTGGGGGGTTGCAGGAGGTTACTGGGACGTATTGACAAAAAAAATTACTTTTTTCGAGCTACAAGGACTATAATAATGAAATTTGGTTTGCATTTTTCTTTTGTTGAATTGAAATCCGCTAAGAGCGGTAATTTTGGAAAACGGCTCTCAACGGGATTACGGGGATATTGATAGTAAAACTTTTGTTTTTTTCTGTTAGATTTAGACTTGAAATTTGGCTTGCATGTTCAATTTACGGAGTAGAGATCCACCGAAAATTGGTTTTGCGGGAATCCACTTGGTTTTTGAGTTACGAAAGAGCAAACATCATTCTATGCTTCAATTTTAGAGATTTTTAGAAAATACAAATTAGATGAGTTCTGCCCTTTTTTTTTATCAACAGGTGACAGTTACAGGTATAAGTATATTTTTCAATTCAATCGAATTCTTAATGCTAGGACTTAGATATCAATAATTTATACATATATATAAGCAGTAAAAATTTATAAAACATCATGAAATACCCAGCGAAGCGGGCGGGTAACAGCTAGTATCCTATGTAGAGCAACATAGACTAGATTATTTTTCTAATGATATTTGTACCTTAAGAAATGGATAATGGAGGAAATAAATCTTATTTAATATCATTTTGCAGTCTGTTCTAATTAAAAATCAGAGAAAGGATTTAATACTTAAGATTTAAATTTAATACTTAACTTGTTAATTTGTAAGGTTTATAATTAAAATCGTATTGTAGCTTTAGCGTCAAACACATTATTATTGCATCACTACATTATTATTGTATAGAGAGGCACGATAAAATTAAGATTAAAAATTGGGTCGCAAATACTGAAAGTTTGAGGAGCACTGGTTTACTGGACACACACATTAACTTTTATGTTTCCTATTTTCATACAAAACGTTTTATTATAATTATCTCAAAGACAGTGCAGAAAGAGAGGATATAGAATAGCTATAGAAAATTGACTTAAAAAATAACACGTGTATTTTCTTTAAATTGTAACTCGGAATGGAACAGGGCCGTGTGGTCTAAGCATCGGATCATGGCTAGCATGTCATGAGTTCGATCCTAGTACCACTAAAGACCCGCGTGTAGGGAGAGATGCACGTTAAATCTGTCGAGAGCTCAAACGTCCTCCCGTTGGTGTGGTGTGGTAGTTAGGAGAGGGGGTGCCAGCTCAGGTGTTCGTCCGCGTCACTTGACCATGGTTCAAATTACGTGGGCTGTCGCCAAAAGCCTCATGTTGCTAATCAGTGCGCGACGTTAATATTCTCCCACTCACTCGGAATGGAACAACGACTTTTTTTTATCGATAGAATACACTTCTATCACGAGTGACTCTGAATACAACATTTCATCTCTCTCCCCTCCCGCACGAAACATCTAAAAAATGACACATTCTCCTAGAGACAACGTTCAGCTCATTCAAAATTCATGCTTCAAAGAGTCTTCCACGACGGCCCCAAAAAAGAAATAATAATTAAATACAAAAATAAAAATAAGAGGTCTGATATACGATAAAAAAATGTGGTTCTTTCTCTTCATTAGTAATTCAGAACTTTTGTGAGCGAGGGGAGAGGGCTGAGAAATTGTGCACCTGCCAGCTAATAAAAAGGATCTAAAAAATGAATGGCATGTTGTAAAGGTGTTTTGCTCACTTCTTCCAGCCGCTGAAGTTTAATGAGGATGGTATTGAAGTTTCCATAACTGTCCCTTTTCGGAGGAAATTACTTTTACGACGCCAATCAACTGGAGGGGGGGGGGAACTCTCAGATTTTCTTTCTTTTAAATTTAGATGTGCAAAATTAGCAACAATAATAATGAAACCATGGAAATGTTCTCAATGTAATGTTTGCTACAGAAGACGGTAGTTTTACCAGAGATTTATATCAACGTCGCACTATGAAATTGCACTTGAAATTGGCGCCGGACCTGAAACTTTTGAACCGTGGTTTAGTGACAAGGATGACACTCTCAGCAGGCACCCTCTCCTAACCTCCACCCACACCAACAGAAAGATCGTGACAGATTCAACGTGCAGTGGTTCCCTCTACGTGGCGAGTCTTCAGAGCGGCACTAGGCTTGAACATGACACGCCACAGCACTAGTGCGTTATCCTGGACACTAGGCTACCGCAGCCACCGGTCATTTAAATGACCGGTGGCTGCGGTATTATTTTATAGCTTATATTATTTTTATCATTATACCAAGTTGTGAATATTCTTTTATTAGTAAATTAACTGAAAAATGTCAAGACTTTTTCGCAATTATTAAAGTACCAATTATCAAGTCGGAAATCCTTTTGACTTGCAAATCTAACTCAATGCCTCTATGGAAGTTCAAAAGGGGGAGGCGAAAAAGGAATCTCCTCGGTAAACTTAATTTCATATCTATTTTCTTGAAAAAAATTATGTATCAAAAAACTCTTTAAAATATTTTTTAAAAATGAATTTTTTTTATTGTTCTTGTCGGGCTACTGGTTCGAGTCTAGATTCTACCTGGGATAGGATAATAAAGGCTGCTGCATGTTTAAGTGAATTAGATATCTGTAGGATCTGAGGCTTTGCAGCTAGCAATATATTAACCTGATTTCGAATCTGATAACAGTTGAGTTACAGAGGAAGGAAGAGACAAATGTGTTCATTAATGCGTACTTTAAAGCAACACCAGGCTACTGGCGAGGGATTTCAATTTTAAGATTGGCTCGTAATTTTGAATCTAGATCAAGTGACGAGGACGATATATGAGCTCTGAATTTTTTCCAACACCACTCCAACGGGAGGACTTCGAGCCATGACAGATGTAAAGTGTACCTGCCGCAGCGAGTCTTCAGTGGCACCGGACTCGAACCCGTAATTCAACAAACGTTGGCCACGAGTTCGTGACCTTGATCATTAGGCTATTGCGGACGGAGGAATAGACGCGGGCAAACAATTGATTTGAGACGTGCGAGAGAAATACCTGGACGAATTATATAGGTTGTCGAAGATGAGCTAAAACTGTTATTTGAGTATTATTGTATGCACGTGGTGTCTTGCTCAACAAAAAAAGTATTCGGATTAATGCATGCAGCTGCTTGTTTTTTTGCTAATAGAACATCCTCCACCGAATTCTCAACACTCTAAAGTTTAAAATAAAGGACCTTTGACGTGTGTCTGACAATACCCAAATCCTCATTTAACGTAGTGTGGAAGTTAAGACTGTGACACAACACTAGAATTATTGACGACACACTTCATAAATTTAAACCTCGATTAAGTCAAGAGAACGAAAGCTGAGAAGAAGGCATTCCATTTCTTAAACTTCTACAACTTGAGAATTTTCAGCTTCGAAAGACTAACCATGCATCAGCCTCTCTACAGAGTGGGCCTTTAGCAGCCCCCAGTACTAAAAACGTATAAATAGGCATAAGAAAACACCAACCTTTATGTTTTACTACATAGTAAATCTCCTAGAACTAGTACTCTAACCCATAGCTTGAACATGTCCTTTTATAAACATCTCTATCATGACTACCGCGGCCCGACTGAATATCTGTAGCTCCTCCTTGCACAAAATATATATATTCTCCATATTTTGTAAATATTATCTCGATGATAAGCACATGAAAAAAATGTTTATTTATGATATGTTTCTTAATTTTAAGGACGTTGTGTGATAAACTGTTACTTGCTTTAATTATATTCATTTTCATTTATCTATTAGTTTATTTTCCCATTTTTAATGTCTTTTAATCTATGATTTTGTTCTTTATTATAGAATGATGAAGCACACAATCAAGAATCCTTTTAATACTCAAGAGTTTAAAATCACTTTTTGCTGTTTTAGGTATTGAGGCGTTTTCAATGTGTTCCCACTATCAGCCATTGGTTAGATTTATATTTACATACAAATAAAAGATAACACAGCAACAACTAAAATATTTAGGTCTAATGAGAAAAATTTATTTAAATTCATTCAATGCCTTAAGATAACTTTTATTGTAAATAATGTTACAGAAGACCGACGAAACAAACATGACAAATTTTGTTGATTGGATCCAAAATCATGCAACAACAAAAAAAAATCGAATGAATTAACCAATTCAACAGTGAATGATAACCAAAAGACTTTGAAAAGGAAATGACCATTCTCGCAAAAAAAAAAAAGATGATTTCTCGGAAAGCAACGATCAGAAACGCAAACCGATAACACACTTCCTCTAAGCCTTACAGTTAACGATAAAAAAAAGTACATTCACGTCCAACTTTTCTCCTCAGCAATTTCGCACCAGAATCAAAATGATCAAAAAAGTAAACACAAGGAATGACTTTTTTCAGTTCCGTACCTGAGCTCTTTATTAGGAGAGGAGTCGCGTCCCAAAACTAATTATCCAATTACTTTCGGTGGAAAAAAAATTGCATTACATAACACTCGAACGCTGTGTTATATATATTTATATATTAGAAAAGGAAGGAGGGGGAGGGCATGGTGTCCCACATTAAATTCTCGTGTGACGTCATCGAATGAAAGACGACAGAAGGAAGGTCACGAAAAATCGATCCGGAATTCTGATTAGAAGATGTTTTGAGATCTATGCTATGGACATTAGGGCGATAAATAATAAGAAAAAACGACGGCAAAGTGTTCAGGAGGCAAAAGAAATCTGAATTTTCCCCATTAGAATTTCTTCACGTAAATGTATATTTCATACATGCCAATATTATTTTTAACAAAATGTTAAAATTATGAATATTTTTTTAAATCAGAATTATATTAAATCTAGCGAACAAATTTTAAATTATAATAATTTGTGCAAACACATATTTAGCTGGAAAATTCAAAGCATTAGAAATAGAACTTCATTTGATAACATGAATTTAAAAACTAATACAATGTACACGTATTTTATTGATCTTACTAGTTAAAATCTCGTAAAAAAACAAGAAAGAAAATTTGGTCCTTTTTTACGTTGCTACCTTTCGAAGATTATAAGTTTTACTATCCTCGAAATTTTTTATTTTAAATTCTGTATTTTGATTTTCCACAATAAACTAATCCTTGTTTCAATAGGAGACAGTACTTCCGTATCAGTAATAAGCTAAGCTCAAATAATTAGTAAAAACCTTCTTCCGTTAGCTCTAAATCTTTTGAGGCCATATAAGTGATATGAATAAAAATGCTCTTTATTCTTTAATCATAAAAAAATAATGCTACAACTATACACAAATCATATAAAATTTGTGTATTAAAAATATCACATTTCTTTTTAAAACAATTCACACTTTCTGAATGAAACCATTTAAAATCGTGTATGGAATTTCCTCCACACATACAATTAAACAAAAAATATAAATAAATTCAGTGCGATTAAAAGTTTTAGAATGGACTTTAGGGGCCTAAAGACATCTTTTGCACAACTTCTACCTACAAAGAAATTTCTCAATTCTAGGGATGATTTTCTAAAGAATTAGTCTCAAGAAAAGCACAAACAAGAACAGCTTTTTTTTTATCCCATTAGAAAATTCTTATTTTATATTGAAGGTAATTTTAGATTTAATGAGCAAATTTACATAAATTACCTAAAACAGCAATCAGGAGCATTAATATAGTCTTTCCCAGCATCGCAACAACAATTCTGACAACGAAATCCTTCCTTGATAGTGGCACATGAAATTTTTTACATTGCTTAAGAAGAGAGAGAGACAGAGTTCACACAGTCTACTGTTACGTGATGGAAAGTGCAAGGAAAGGTCCATACCAATCAGATGACATTTTCTTTCGGAAGTTGTCTTCGGCATTTGACTCAGGTTTAAAATTACTCGCAATTAAAGTGTACACCTTTTTTTCCAACTGGAAACAAATACCACACACAAGGTGTGACACAAAAAAAAAACGAGACTGTGTAGCTTGAAAAAATAGTGAAATTGGCAACAACTATTTTGGTGACGTCATTCCACATATCTCCTCTATCCATGTGGTTAGAGAAGGCCAGTTTCATCTCAATCGATCACGCCAGTTGGGAGCACTGCGTCATTGAGTAAACACGTGCAACTGCATTCTGCCGGAACAATGTCGAGAATCAACATCAAGTTTCTTGTGAAACTTAAGAAATCAGCCACCGAGGCTTATGAAGATGAAACTTTGTCTCGTACACATGGGTTTGAATGGTTTCCAGGAGGAAGGGTCAGTGCGGAAGTTAATGAACCTGCTGGGTGCCCAAGGACAGCGATTGCAAACCAAAACATAGCCACAATTTGTGATACGAGTGGGTTTCCTACACACACCAGAGTTCAAATTGTTAATCAACGCTACTACTTTGAAGTACTAAAAAGACTTTGTGAAAAAAATTAGGAAAAAAATGCCAGAATTGGAGATTGATGGATTGCTTTTACACCAAGACAATGCATCCGCTCTATTCAAGCAGTTTCTGACCAGCAAAAATATTACTATGAAGGAACATCCTCCTTATTCACCTGATTTGACCCCATGAAACTGAATTATTTCCTACATTTAAATCCTGCTGAAAGGGAACCCATTTTACCTCAGTTGAAGAGGTTCAGGAAAAAACGGAGAATCTCTTAAAGGGACTTCTAAAAGCCTCTTTCCAGAACTGTTACCAGCAATGGCAGCAACGAACGCAGAAGTGTGTAAATGCTAAAGGGAACTACTTTAAAGGCAATACTGTCTCGGAGAACTGGTTCTGTAAGCATTGGACCAGTCTCGTTTTTTGTGGGTCCCACCTCGTACACGTAATCACAAATATTGAACACAGCAAACAGTAATCCCAATTTCTTAAAAGAATGAAACTCGCAGAGGCTGACGAATGTTTGAATACAATCCTTACTGTTCTTATAGAGAACAAGAACAACCTTCTAGGAATTTTTAAAGTTTCCTCGTTAAATAATCCTCCTAAGCCATTCTGGCGTTTTCCAAAGGCGTTAATTTTTATCGGAAAATTTTTTGATGTGTCAAAATTCAATGTCTAAATTTATCGTCAAGGTCCCTCTTATTCATTACTGAAAGAGTTATCACCCTTGTCCCACACACGATCTTTCCGCAGAGAGGTTGGGTCGAAAATTTTCATAACAGTGTTAAATAAATTACCTTAATTTTTTTGTATTAAATTCAATAATTTCGCGAGTAGTATTCATTGTTATGGATACACTATATATATAAGCTCAACTAAAAATAGTTGAATTCCTCTATTTTTATGTAATCAAACTTTTTTTTTATCATGAGTTATGTATGCACATGCCTTTTTTGAGGACGTTGCAAAGTATGTGGAAATCTAGGCAGAGTCGAAGGCATTCAAAATATGAAACACGTGGCGTATTTTTGTGCTTGAATGAAAAAAATTGTTTTCGTGATTTTCATCGTGAATAGGTTCATGTATTTTGCTATAAAAAAGTATAGAAAAGGGCTGTGAAATGCAGTTTAATTCCTAAGGTGTAACATACACTTGCTCACAAAAGTAAGTATGCAACTCATAGCTTAAGTGAAAAAGCCCTAGTTCTCAAATAAATATAAGAAAAATATTATTTTGAAGAGTGTTGTTTATAGCTTCTGATTCAAGTCATAAGGTAATGAAAAATAAACCAAATCATTATATTTTAAAAAACTCTTTAAGGGTAATTTTATTAACTATCAGTAGCAATTTAAATCACAAAAGTATTTATGCACTCTGAATTTTTAACTTTTAAATAGGCTGAATGAAACTTCTCGAGTGATTTTTCGTATTTCAGTGATAAATTTAGAAGTTCTGCTACAAAGCTCGTAAGTTTGAGCTTTAAGTACATCAACAATTCACCAATGCCTCCACGTGGAAAAGATCTAAAGGGTGCAATAATAAATCTCTATAAGGAAAGCAAGTCCCAAAGACAAATCTCTAAAATCATAGGCAAAAGTCCTGCAACAGTGCAAAAAATCATTGAAAAGTTCCAGGCTGAGGGAAATACTCTAAACAAGCCAAGAACAGGCCGACCGCCCATTTTCACGGATCGAGAAAGGCGAATTGTTGTTGGGAAATGTGGAAAAAAATCCGTAGATTAGCGCATCAAAATTAACAACTGATGTGAAAAACAATTTTGTGAAGTCATGCAATCCTGAAACAATTCGCCGTGTGTTATGGAAGGCAGGATATTATGGTCGAAATATGCGAAGAAAACAATTTGTTAGCAAAGTGAGTCGCAAAAAGAGAATAGATTTTGCAAAAGAAAATGAAAAGCATGACGAAATCTTTGGAATTCCATGAGTTTTTCGGATGAAAGTAAATTCAATATCCACGGGTCAGGTGGGCACCAAAAAGTTTGGAGGAAAGCAAATGTAGCTCCAGAACCAAAGAACATGAAAAGAACTGTAAAACACGGTGGTGGTTTGATTATGGTTTGGGGTTGCATGGCTGCAACTGGAGTAGGAAATTTAGTTGTAATCGACGGAATAATGAATAAATATAGCTATTCGAATATTTTAAAGAATAATCTAAGCCAAAGGGCTTCTAAATTGGGACTCGATGGATCCTTCACTTTCCAACAAGATAATGATCCCAAACATACTGCTCAGGTTGTTCGGGAATTGCTGCTATATAACGTGCGAAAACAGGTAAAAACCTCACCGCAGTCACCTGATCTTAATCCCATTGAACACTTGTGGGATTGTCTCGATCGCCACATTAGAAAGCAAGATATCAAAACTAAGAATGATCTAAAAGAAGCTCTTTTGGAAGAAGTGGCAGAAAATACCATCTTCTGTCACTCAAAATTTAGTAAAATCAGTGCCATCTAGATTGAGAGCTGTTATTAAGGCCAAAGGCCAATAAATTACTAATTTTTTTTGAAAAATTGTAAAATTTGCAATATTAATGTCTTTGTTTTTGTTTGCATACTTACTTTTATGATGTAAATTACATCCTATTTTAAGTTAAGCTCATCTTGCTAATTAAATATTTGTATTTTTTAAATATTTTTCATTTTGTAATTGAGCTCGATTTTGCTGCAATCGAAATAAATTGTTAATTTGAAAACTCTAATATTGTAGGTCTGTTTTTTTTTCATAGGACATCATCACATACACTCTGCATACTTACTTTTGTGACTAAGTGTATTTTGAAGACGGTACTAAATAGTACCTTTTTAATTTGATAAAACTAAAAAAACGATATTTCTTTAAAATTTTGTATTTTTTTAAATCGTTTTGATATTTTAATTCGCTTTTATAACTCAGTCAAAATGGTTTTAAAGAGATATATTCTCCATTTGAATTTATAGTTTTATGATACATATTATAATATTAACCTTTTATCTGCATTGAAGTCATTAAGTATTAACTAATGCTTATTGCGAAGAATTTATAGTGTGGACACGCGGAATAATAAAAAGAAATTACGACAGAAGCCCTGATTATAGGGATGGTCATAGAATATTGAGGCTATAACATATTTTGCATATTTTAGATGACACGCATATTTTTCGTTTGAGGTGAAAAAATAGAACATTTACTTCAGAATGTTTGGTGTAATATATCGATCTTAATTTATTTCGAATCAAATTCTTGTAGCTTCCGATTGTGTAGTTCACTTGTGATAATATAAATATTTGAACTTCAATAAGAGGCTATTAGCCGCCCATCCGGTATAGTGGTCAGTGAAGCTGATTGCGGTGCCATAGGGACTGGGTTCGAATCCCGGAGAAGGCATGGATGTTTGTGTTGTAATCCTTTCTCTTCTGTCTGTGTTGTATGCCCCCGTGTTATACATTGCGTGGTGCACGGGGTTTTATAAATGTTTTTTTTTAAAAAAATAAGAGGCTATTCATGACTCAAAGTTAAAAACAAAACGAGTGTTTCCTGGAGACGTAACTATTCGTTTACTTAAAGATGAAATGCTCCTTTTTCATTTAAATATTTTAAGCCACTTTTGAGAGTAATATTCTACTGCCCGCATTCGCATCGAAATTCATATTCAGTAGAACATTTCAATTTATAATTCCTCTCAAAACTTATAGAAATTTATTATTGATAAAGTTCTAATATAAAAAATAGAAATTTTCTGAGAACTGTAGCAAAAAATTTGCAAGGAACAGGGGAGCACAAGGTTAATATTTTTTTTTATCTGGGGACATCTAAAGACACAGATAATAAATAATAAAAATTTCTAAAAGGGAACAAAGTCTGAAATCGGAAAAGTTAAGACATTTCTTGAAAATGGCGGATGGTAATGCAATTTTTCTTCCCTACAAAATCGTGAGCAAATTATCAAACGCCTTTCATCCCGGGTCACTTGTTTCGACAGACACGGGTTTAGCTGGGAGTCCACGTCAAATACTATGATCTATAAAAGGTTTTTGTTTCTCAGTTTGTTGAAGGAACTCTTGTTGTTTAAGCTCAAGAGATAACAAAAACTATCCAATCTAGAAATTAAAAGTGGACATGGATTAAGTTATACTTATTTTACTGGAAAAAAATGGTAGAAAAATTTATAGTCCTCACTTTTAAAAGCAAAAAATTTAAAGTTAAATTAATTGAGCCCAAAAAAGATATCAATACCTCTAAGATTTTTTTTTAATTAAAAAATGACTTAAATTTATCTTTTAGATTGCTTCGAGAATACAAGAGAGTTTTAAATCATCCTTTTATTTCTTCTTTATCCCTAATCTCTATAAGAAAAAGATCACTCCATAATATTATAAGCCCTTAATTTGGAAAAAATATTTGAAGATTCAATATTCAGAGATAAGATTTAATTGCACCCTTGTTGTTTGAAGAAAATTGTAAAATTAAATGTAATAATGACACAGAAGGTAATTATAAAATTCAAATGAGAGAGATGCTCAAAACTCATTAAATAGGTTTTGGAAACATCCATGTTGCTTGATTGTTTATTGACGTCACACAACGAAGGAAGAAGAAGGTTATCGATAAACACCCTCTGACTTTGAACCAAGACCGAATTACGAGGAAGACACTAAGCTCTGCCCAACCTTTCCGCAACACCAACGTTAGGACTTTCAGCTTCGACATATTTTTCCGTAATCAACCCTTCAACACGGTAGGTCTGTTGTTGCATCCATGACAGAAGTAGCCGACATACAATTTTTTTCACAGTAGGGTTCAGTGACTTTGAAATAAGTTCGACTTCAGTTCCGTATATTTCAGGTCCCCTACGTATTAAAACAATTTTTAGTGATCAATATCCCCTATATCCCTAATGTGCGACGTTGATATCAAAATCAAATCGAATCAATGATCAATACCTTTTTCTTCCTGCTTGAAGAAGCAGAAACGTTACTGTACCTCAACTCATTGCAGCCCCTTTTGTGTGGCAACTAAAACAAAAATTCCGGCTACTATGACATGAGTGACAGAGTGAATATTGCACTGTTCAGCTGTTCGATGGCTTTTGGGGACGGATTTGGTAATTTTGAACCATGGTCAGGTGACGAGGACGACACCTGAACTGGCACCCTCTCTCCTAACAACCACGCCGTACCAATGGGAGGACGTTTGAACTCTCGACAGATTTAACGAATACCGCTCCCCTACAAGTCGGGTCTTCAGCTCGAACCCATGACACGCCGGCCACGAGTCCACTATCTTGACCACTAGGCTACCGCGGTCACTACCATGACCCGAAGACGTCTTCTGAATGAATTCTGACATTAAAGGAGACTGATTGGTTGTGTGCCATTAAACCAAACATGAAGAAGATCTCAAACAGATTGGATAATTGGAGGGCCAATAGTTTAAACAAGGCGTGAATGACAAATTATATATTTTTTTACAGAATAGTCTAGAAAAACTTAAGGGATTATCGACAAGGGAAACGTAGAAGGGATTATCGACATGTTCGTGACAATGGCCACCCGGCTTCCTACGCCATGATGCATTGAAAAAAAGTAAAAAAAGAAATTTATATTTCTACATGTAAACAGTTCAATTTAGAACGATTTTCTATTTAAATAAATGAAGACTGAAAAGGTTAAGGGATTTTAATGTTAACGTCGTACTATAAAGCAACGCAAGACTATGGACCTCGTCCGTTTGAATCTCGGTTTAGTGACAAGGACGTCACCTGAGCTAGCCCCGTCCTCTCCTAACTACCATACCACGCTCATGTTGTTAGGGCATTGAGGCTCGACTGGTTTAACGTGCAGAGGCTCCCTCTCCAAGGTGGGTGTTGGAAAGGTTGTAATTTTCGAAGTAAAGATAAAGAAATCCACAGTAAAACAGAAAAAAAAGAAAAAAATACCTTTTATTTGTACTTTACTCAATGACAAAGGAAAATAAAAAAAAATAACGTAGCATAAACTCATAATGTACAATGATAAAAATTATTTAATTTTTGCCCATATATGGATGCTTCATGTAAATTCTTGAATAAACTCTACTACTTACCAATCTCGGAAAAATTCATTTCCCTTCTTAATGGCCTCATTGAAGAAAGTAAAATGTGAGATTATTCTTGCGCGACTTTGAAAATCTATTTAGAAACAAAATTACTGTAGCCAAAACATTTTCACAATGATATTTTTAAAAAAAGTACTAGCAAACCAAACCGCTCGAGATTGCAAAAAAATCCTCCATGGAGATTTGAAATTAAAAAAGTCACACACACACAGCATGACACTTTGGCAGCGAAGTAGACGGAACGAAAAAAAAACTGGACTCTTACGTTTTTCGTACTTCTAAATGATTTTAAAAATTTCTTTTAACAAGATATAGGAAAAATGTCCAATTCCTGAATATCAAAGAGACATACATTTATTGAACAATCAGTCATTTGCAAAATTATTTTTTGAATGAATTTTTTTTATTTAGATATCTATAAGAAAAATAGTTTTAAACATTTTACTAAGACTTCTGGACTTTTCAATAAGGATTCATATTTTTCTCGATATCTTAGAAGGGTTCAGATATATCCATAAGCATAGTGGTCTAATTCTTACTTCCCCTCTCATTAACTGAAGAGTTTGCGTGTTCTCAATCATATTTTATTTTCAAAAAATTAGAAATATTTAAAATAAATTCTGTAATAACACACGTAGTAAATGAATATATTTTTTTTATTTCTCAAATTTACATAAGAATTGTTTCTTTTTAAAAAAGTTCTCTTGAACCCCATTTCAAATATAACAGAGGTTACGAAATATGTATTAGATATTTTTATCGAAAGAGTAGAAATGTTCAGATGTTGTTAAAAAACTTGGGCAAGTGAAATCTTAGAACTAAGCTTGATATAATTTGAGATGGACTGAAAAAAATCTCCCGGCTAGTAATCACAATATATCTTTAATAACTATAAAGAGATTCCGGTTTAAAATTAAATCTAATTGCAATCTCCAAGATAAAGCCTTTTTCTCTCGAAGAAGAGAAAAATTCGATCACACACATTCGTCAGTGTCGCTTTTAATTCTACAAAAACCTCTCGCAATTGTTATTGACAGGTGGAATATTCGGCTTCTTCCAATAATTCTGAGCTTATCAGTGAGCTAGGTATTTGTTCGACGTCCAATTACATTTAATCTCTGTCATTCACTAAACAGTTTCACTTCAATTCCTCTTAAAAGAGACCTTTCAGCTTGAATATTTCGCGAAATACCAAGATAAAGACTGCAATTGATTTATTTGGAAATAAAAAAAGGTCACGGGTTTATAAAGGAGATGGTGCCTCTGTCATTTATCTTCCTGTCTTCGACAAATGTTAAATCAATTTTTTATTATAATTTTCTTCTCTTTTTTGAATATAAATGTTATTTGTAAAGAAGACTATATATCAGTCAGAAATTAAACTTTCCATTGAGCTTCCCCGTTTTTACACTTCACTGACTTTAAAAAATTAAAATATTTCAATTTAATATCTTATGTTTTTCTTGCCTTATGAAATGCATAGAAAGTAGTAATCAAAAGAAAACGCATTTTATATATTCTTTATGCACCAAGTTTCAGAAACGCAACCGACCACCGCTATGTTAGCTTATCACAACTTGCATGATGAATGTTGAAAGAATTTGAAAAAGTTTATTCTATAAAAACATTTTAAAATTTCCAGCGATCGATTAATAAAAAGTAAAATTTCGATTAAATCCTAACAAAGGCTCAAATGAAGAGATACAACTTTTTCATTTTTCCCTTTGTAAGCTAACACTCAGATACTCATAAGGTTTTTTATTCAAAAGTACAAATTGACTATTTCAGAAAAATAATTTGCGCAGTAAATGCACACTTACAATTCAATTGGTTGGTTGCAGTGTATGAAAATAAACCATTTCCGTTTTTAACACACATATTCAGTCTACTCTACATATCATATTGTTGATAACCTCCGTATTCTAAATCATAATATATTGAAGAAGTGAGTGAGAGTTACATTATAAAGTCGCAAAATAAAGCTGCATGAGGAATATAGATGACGGACCTCGTCATTTTGAACTATGATCAAGCGACGAGGACGACACCTGAGCTGACACCTCCCTCTTCTAACCCTCACACCACACCAACGAGAGAACATTGAGCCTAGACAGATTTAACGTGCATTGTCTGTTCTACACAGCTGGTATATATCGACGGAAGAAAAAACATAACTATATGTATACTTAGGACTGTGTTAAGATTCACTGTTCGCCGTCTCTATTTTCGTTATTTCCAACATCATATAAATATTTTGCTATATGTGTTGCATGATCCTTGACAAAATAAATTTTTGTTTCCTTGTTACTGCACATATATATTTACTAGCTGTTACCCGCCCGCTTCGCTGGGTATTTCATGATGTTTTATAAATTTTTACTGCTTATATATATGTATAAATTATTGATATCTAAGTCCTAGCATTAAGAATTCGATTGAATTGAAAAATATACTTATACCTGTAACTGTCACCTGTTGATAAAAAAAAGGGCAGAACTCATGTAATTTGTATTTTCTAAAAATCTCTAAAATTGAAGCATAGAATGATGTTTGCTCTTTCGTAACTCAAAAACCAAGTGGATTCCCGCAAAACCAATTTTCGGTGGATCTCTACTCCGTAAATTGAACATGCAAGCCAAATTTCAAGTCTAAATCTAACAGAAAAAAACAAAAGTTTTACTATCAATATCCCCGTAATCCCGTTGAGAGCCGTTTTCCAAAATTACCGCTCTTAGCGGATTTCAATTCAACAAAAGAAAAATGCAAACCAAATTTCATTATTATAGTCCTTGTAGCTCGAAAAAAGTAATTTTTTTTGTCAATACGTCCCAGTAACCTCCTGCAATCCCCCAGAACTTGATTTGCTTAAAATTTATTCTTAGTGGATCCCTATTCAACAAAAGAAACATGCTTAACAAATTTCAAGTATATGGGTCTAACAATTAAAAACAGGAATTTTTTTCTGTAACTCCTCTTGACCCCTCGCAACCATCCTTGGGGGTCAATTTTCGTTTTACTCTTTGTTA
The DNA here is from genome assembly GCA_019973975.1 of Trichonephila clavata. Classification (NCBI taxonomy): domain Eukaryota; kingdom Metazoa; phylum Arthropoda; class Arachnida; order Araneae; family Nephilidae; genus Trichonephila; species Trichonephila clavata. The sequence continues at coordinate 45,890 of BMAO01030028.1, forward strand.
GAGGAACTCTATTCCATGAAAAGAACATGCCTACCAATTTTCAAGCAGGATGATCAAATAGTTTAAAAATGGAAATATTTATCGCTTACGCCTCTAATCTCCCAAAATTAAACTTAGAAGTTGATATTCGCGAAACCCATTTTGTAGCGGTTCTCTACTTTACGAAAGGAATCTGCTTATCAAATTTCAAGACTGTACGTCTAATAGTTTAAAAATGGGGATAATGATCTATAACGCCACTTGAGCCCCGCAACGCCACCTAGGGTCGATTTTCACAAAACACATTTTGTAGTATATTCTATCCTATGAGAGGAATCTGCTTATCAATTTCAAGACTGTACGTCTAACAGTTTAAAAATGGGATAATTGTCTATAACGCCACTTGAGCCCCCGCAACGCCACTTCTGGGTCTGTTTTCACAAAACCCATTTTGTAGGGAATTGCACTCTATGAAAGGAATCTGCTTAGCAAAATTTGAA